>OMNV01009435.1:79911-110363 GCA_900303265.1 Brotula barbata
GGGGGGGACATGCACAAGAGCAGAAGCTGTAGAAAACATCCCTACAGCGACTCACCAGATAGAGCAGATCTAAATCAAGGCAGATCTAAATCAAGTTCCCCCTGCTATAAATACGATGAAAAACAGGCAGACACGTTGGGAATAAAAAGCAGCAGCACATGCTGTGGTCAACCTCTGTGGTGGAAAGGAGAGCCATTCCTCCGTGCTTTGCATTTCTTCTCTGAATCCAACCATGCAGGCGCTCAGTTTAGTAGACGCCACAGCATTGGGAGCTCTGGCAGCACAACATGCCAGTCAAATCCATGACCCTGTTTGTATGTATTCGATGGGGAAAAGTCGACTCCAATGCAAATCCAGCGTTCGATATTACAAAAGATTCGCCCCCTTATCGCTCCGTAGGGTAACGGCGAACACGGGGATGCTCGGGCTTAGAGATGGTGCTGGTGTGGTCCGCTCTTCCCTCCGTCAGGTATCATAATCTTCTGATGGGTGGACGGGGGTTTCCTTTGTTGGCCCTAAAGGATCAATTAAGCCATCAGGAGGGAGAGACAGTAATAAGACATGTAATGGAAGGTCCACGGTCCACAGGGAGCAGTTTTAAATTCATCACCACCCCATGTTCACACATTTATCACTGGCACATTACAACTTGTAATCAGTCACAGATGTCAGGGGTGTTGCTGGCACTCCGTCGTCGCCTGTAACTGTATCCCAGTTACTGCATAAAGCATTTAATGTACAGGCTGCTGCTTGCAAACTGTACAGCTCTGTGCAATCAACTCGAAATAATGGATTAAACTGTTTAAGCAAGTAATCAGTTATAGTTTTATAACATGCAACTATGATTCATCGGAGAAAGTCTTTATTTTGAAATATTGAGCAAAACGCCGTTTGTTTCTCATGCGTCATAATAACAAAGCCTCTGTTTTGGAACAGCGTTGATAGGAAAAACTGCACATTGTAAAAACACTACATTATAAGTAAAAGTCCAATGAATCAACTATCCTTATAATCACATTTCTCATTTCATTTTTTTTCATTACATCCACTCTAAATCCTCACATTTCAGCCAAGCCTGTAATCAGCAGAAATGCAATTTTCAAGAAGGGTAGAGTTTTGTGACTCTTGGGTGAGAATCTCCAATTTTAGGAAATTTCAATGCTTTCAGATCAGTTGACAGATGGAAAAAATGAGGATGCAATGTTTGAGCCGTGGAAAGTAATGAAGGCAGATGAAAGCAAAGGAATCAAATTAAAATCCCACATTCACTGTATGAGGCTGTGTTTGAAATGAATTCGGAGTTGGGAGTAACGTACCCAACACGTGAAGTGTGATCCTGACGTATGCGTGTTTCACTTTCACACGTTATCATCACAGCCTCCACGTGCGCTCTGCCAGGCTCACTTAAATCTATTTGCAGCTTTCCTCTCCAGAGTGGGTTTCATACCTTTTTTTCCGCACGTTGGTTTCATTTTAACACATCCAGACCCAGAAGGAGGGAAAAAAATAATCTGTCACCAGCAATTTGTCAGTGTTAAGAAAAGGTCACAAACACGCAGTGAAAAGTTTGACGTTTATTTCCTCTGACCAATCACAATGCAAATCCTGCAGTCAAGGATCAGCAGCAGCTTGGGTCAGACTGACACTGAAATATTGCTGCACTGCACTTTGTGTTGTTTTTTTTGTTGTTGTTGTTTTTTAGAATAGTTCCACAGAGGCAGACCAAAAATTTCATTTTACTCATTATGGTCTGGCAAACCTGTGGAGCAGACTGTCACACCAGATGATTGACAGTTCTCTGCCTAAACTGATTTTCCATTGACTGACTCCTCTCATCTGATGTTCATCCAATTTAAAATATTCTGTGTCAATACTGAAAGCATTAAGAAGGAATTTATGAGACCTAATAATATGATTATGACAAATGGTGTCACTTTTTTACTTTGCTAGGTCGGGTTATTTACGATGTGATTATTTTAGAACTTTCTTTGCATGTTCTACCTCAGTCTGCGTGACTCAGAGTCTGATGTGTAGTGAGGTGATGAAACTCAATCTCACTCAACTCAAACAAATCAATCTGCCATCATCTTGTGACACAGGACTGCCATCATTGTGATGTCTGTCACTATGATGTCATAATCTGAAGCCAAACAGATCCCAGCTAAATCTCTTTCTTGTTGGGGAGGAGGCAAGAGTCAGAGGTGGCTCAATTGGACGTATAAAGTCCTGAACCGGCAGAAGCACAGTCACAGTGGCGCAGGAGCATCATTTTGAAATGAATTATGGGTAGAAGCCACCACGTTTGCCGCACATTCAAGTGTGTCTGGAATCTTTATGTGTAAATTACTGCACAAATCCCAAACGTAACAATATTAAATGATTGTAATAATTATCTAAATGGCAATAATATATTAGGCTCCGAACTCACACATCAGCACCCATACGACTTGTTATTCAGTACGATATTCATCGCCATGTTTTCTCTCTTTTTAATTGCACGGGTACCACGCTGTGCTCCGACTGCAGTTTTATGTGTTAGTATGTATCTTCAGTAAAATACGCTTTTTATTGGCTCTGTCAGAGAAAACACGGGGCCGCTGTGCGAGTCGTGCCGAGTGCTGCCTGCCTCGTTGGCCTCGCCATATGGTGTTGGTGGAAGAGCCAGCGCCTGGGGAGGCCGCAGCCTTCTGGTGGCAGGAAATACACAGACACGACGCACCGGCAACACAAGGCAGAAGAATGTGTCGGTCCTCTCGATACAAAAACCCGACCCCGGAAAAGGAAATGTTTGTCCTGAGTACGTGACGGAGACAAATGAAGGAGAGGAAAAGACTGTGCGGCGTCAGAAATGACCATCAAACCAAATTACAGGGTGCACATTATCTCAGCTGTCTGCACAGCCCTAAAGACTTAATGTGTTTAATGCATCTCTCACCATCTGCATCTGCTTTCATCCCGCCTCCATCAGTCCCATCCAACATCACAAAAAAAGCCGCTTCCAGCCTCTCGTCGATGACAACTCAGGTCCACAGTGGTTTGACATTTAAAAGCATCCCTGTTCTGCTCCCTGTTACACACCTGAAAAGAATGATGGAGGTGCATTAGGAAGATTGATGTGGGAGGAATCGGACTCGGGAGTCTGCTTCCAGTAGTGATCGGGTGGATGAGGAGGTGGGGTGGCCATCCTGGGTGACCTTTTCGGGAAGACTCAAAGGATTTTGGTGCCATCTGTGCCCTTCGGGTACCACTAATCCTATTGCTGCCACACTCAGCGGTAATTGGTACCCAAACCTTTGCAACACGCCTCTTAGTTCTACCTACAAACGTAGACACACACTCTTGTCATTCTTGCTGTGTTGTTTTGTGCCACCATGACTTGAATTTGAATTTACTACATTTAATTATCTCCAAGTAGAAATATCAACCGTACATAAATATTCAAGCCATGACATGTTATTTATTTTGCTCCAGTTCAACAAAAAAAAAACGATATTTTCAGTTGCAAAATTAGTCACACAAATTCAAATTTGTAAAGTCTCACTCCACAGAACACTAACTGTGCATGCACAAGTTTAAAAAAAGACAGCAGGTTGTCACGGCAGGCTACGGTTACACCGTTATTTGCTTGTTTGTATGTTTGTCAGCATTGTATCTCAAAACCTCTTTGTCACATAAAAATCACGGAATATTGACAGAAAAGATCTTGAGGGCAAATGTTTTATTCATGCAGCCAGATTTTCCCTGGTGTTGTGTTTTTCATTCACACACATCCCAACATCCTGGAGCAGTCTTCTGAAGAAAAAATGTGACGAAACATGCGCCATTAAGTCTGTAGTCCGATTGAAATATGGCGGGGTCATCTATTCAGTATCCTTAATGACGACTCTTCTTTCTCTCTCTCTCTGTGTACTGCTGAACAGCTCCCACCTTTACAGCCTCGGCTGTGCTTTTATTCACAGACACACACATTCCACCATTGATTCTGGCAGTCTTCACTCATTCACTGTCTTTAGCATTTCAGTATTTAACACATGTTTGTCATTTATTGATTCAATACCCGCAGGGAGACTTTTTTTTTTTTTTTTTAGCACAGTTCAGATGTCGTTTAATGTATTTGCTCAAACATTGGCTGCTTTTAAGGTGTGGTGTGGTGAATGCTAACAAAACTAAAAAGACATGGTGTTTTTATTTTTTGGTATGTTTTCAATGTTTATAGATATAAATCTAGTAGATGTTGTTGTGAGCAGCTTTGTATTGACTAAAAAGCCAAGTCAGAGGACTGTTGGTCCAAGGTGGAGGTGTGTGAACTCTGCTATCTGGTCATTTCTTGCCTTACCCAAATCAAAACCGACCATTCATTTCAAACAGATTACACATTATACAAACAGTCAAAAGGGTGTTGCCCTTTTGACCCTTTTGTTACAGCAGGATCCACTTCTCTCCAGCTGATCCTGTTTATGAACCTTGAAGTATTCACTCCTTCGTATATGAATGTGTGCCTTTACCAATAACTGCGTGTGTGTTTGCGTGTGGGCGTGTGTGTTTGTTTACAGACTTCCACTGTGCTGTCACGGTCATGTCTGGCTTCAAGAAAAGGCTTCCTTTGAGTCTCAGTAGTCCGCTGAGATTATTTTAGTTCCAGCAAAGACTAAAAATAGAGACAAATTAAAAATGAAAACTGTAGCTTTTTTATAGGTATAAAAAAAGATCAAAAACTAGCCAGAGATAATCGTTACCTTTGTGCTTTTTACTCTGTTTGATGATGTCACTTAATGACATCACCAAACAAATCAATCTGCGATCGTCTTTTTATGTTTATTTACCTGAACTTATTCTTCTTTCAAAGTCGACAACGTTTCATGTGACACAGGACTGCCAGCATCCATTTCCCAGGAGTGTGAGGTCGGACACCATTTATGAAAAATCAAAAACAAAAATGAGTGTGACAACTAAAAGTCTTGCGAATTTCTGCCACAACAAAATAGTTTTTTACATTTCAAAGTTAAAAAACAAACAAACAAAAAAGTGAAGGGTGTGACTTTAACATCTAATGCTTAGTTAGTGCTTCCTCAGCCACACATCACCAAGGTCAACATTACTCCTGAAGTTGGCGATCTATTATTGGAATTCTCACTTGTTTAGTTTCACTTTCTCTCTTGCCTTAACTGTCAAAAAAGTGAAGCGATTTGTTCTTTGTGACATTTGCCTCGGCAGCCTGATTTCCTGTCAAGCGCGTTGCAGCCGGAGTTTTTCTATTTCCACCGTTCGCCTCCTTTTCCTCCTCTGAAACCCAGCTCTCGTGCCCCGACTCTCTTTTCTTCCTCTTGTTGAGTGAAATGCCGCGAATGATCAAAGTCTCGTCGTCCTGGTGGTGGTGCAGGAAAACAAGAAAAAGCTTCAGGATACGGCATAGATTTCTCTCGGGGATCTTCACTTTGCAGCGCTAGAGCAGCTCTCCATATAATTCTGATTTGCTTTTTTTTTATTGGTAATTAGTTTTACTGCTAACACCTTAAATTGGCGTGAGTTAATGATCTTTCCTCAGCCACCCAGAGACCACTTGGGGCGGAACTCAGAAACATAAATTGCGATATTAAGCCCAGGGTAAGCGGTTTTGTCTGTGATTTTACTCTTTAATAATTCTCTCCTAATTTGAGAGGAGGTAGGAGGTGATGATGAAGAGATTGTGTTTAGTCCCACAAGTTGAAGAAAACCGAGGGGTGAACAGACGAGACTGACAGCGCAGCAGTCAGCAGAGAGCCAAGCCAAACTCTATTAGATTCCTGCATGTGATATTCTCTCCTTCGCTGTGATTTATGATTGTGGAGCTTTCATGCAGGACAGGTTTTTGGAGTTTTTTATTAAACTGGCTGTAGTGTGTAAGTGCTTCCCTTAGGAATGATTCATCACTGGACGCTCCGAGCTCGTCTCCTAATGTATGAACCAGTGGAGCAGCCGCAAGAGTTTTCTACTCGGTGTCCCCCCGCTCTCTGCGGTTCATTCATCTCAACATTGATTTTAAAGGTCTGGGTGGTGAGGGGGGAAGTGGGGGCGCAACTTTTGAGGAATGGATGGTCTGCGGGCGAGAAAATCCGATCTCATTTATATTTTTTTATGGTTTACAAGGAGAAACACTATATTATAACGCAACACAACACACCTCAGCACGCAGAGGTGATGAATTGGATACGTTGGCCTCTGGGGACACTGGAGCCAAAAAAAAAAAAAGAAAAGTCTGACTCCCTCCGACTCCCCTTTTCCTCAGTCACACAGGGCAAATCTCTGCATGCTAATGACCCAGGCTGAAATTCTTCACTGTTTGTCTTTTAAGATTTCATTAAAACGTGAACTTTGCACATTTTCATTCATATTAACCAGGTAAAGGACAGTCAATGTGACTTAGGATTTGATTTCAAGACTAAATGAGGCACTCCAAAATTTTATGATTTTCAGGTAATTTATGTCCTGACTTGGTCACTGATGTTATTTTTTTGGTAATTAAATGTGTCAGATATTTGGTGGTAACTTGACATGCCAGTGTGATTTTAGTGGAACTTTATGGATCTCTGTGCTTAACACACATACAGTATGCTCGCTATTGTCTCATGACATTTTCGCTGAGAAACATCAGAAACATCAAAGTGGAGTAGCTGTGAGAATGTTTTGGAGATACACAGTTATAAAGAAAAACTTTGCCATCTTTGTGCTGTTGAAGTAACAACACAGGGATCCATAAGGGTTCATTCAAAGAATCTGGTAAGAAAACAACAAATATCCTCAGAATGCTGCTAACGACCACACAAAACAGACAAGAAAACACGAGTGGTCTAGTTCATACATAAAATACCCAAAAATGATCACATTTAAATCGAGTATCACTAGAAATGGCACTAGTTGAGACCTGGACAACAATGAATTTGTTCTCACCCCTGGAGTAGTTTAGATCTACCACAGTGGGCCCAATTTGGGCCTAAGTGATGACACATTGTCATTATAGTTGTCACAGAGCTCATTAGCCTGCTTTTTATTCTTTTTAATAAAGTGTTTGGTGTTTATTCTGAATGTTGTGTGTCAAACCTAACAATGTGCTCATACAGCATCACTTGCAAAACATATTGCAATTATTCAGAAATCATTTTTCATAATATCAGAAATAATGAAATGTTTTTGTTTCTATTTTCAAAATACAATACACACTCGTTTTAACCAGTGAAAATGAATTATTACTGTTTTTACTTTTACCTTAGTCTAGAGTACATTAAAATATGAATATTTGATACTGTATGATCTATATTCTACAGTCGATAACGTCTATGGAGTTGGCATTCAGTGCATCCACACATTACTCCATTAATTAAATCGCTGCCTTTGATAATTTGACATCTTTGTGTTACAATGTCAATGTTAATCCTATTACTTGTGCAGCCCTGAATGCAGCCACACACGTTTAACTGTTCACTCACTTTCAGGTCATTCGTGCACGTGTTTGCATTTTTTCTCTTTTTTTGTGTTCGCTTCTTATCATGAGAAAATATGCGCAAGATTGACTACATTTACTATGAACTACAGTGAATCGTGAGTTCTCAGAGCTGCAGGTATTTATTTGTCCTTACTGCCATTAAAAGCAAAAATGTGATGAAATCGTATATATGAAGAGAATCAATAAGGTTTCGTGGTTCTTCCAGTATGTGTTGTGTAATTGCACACAAAGGTGGCATAATCACATTAACACATTTGCCTCGCTGAATAAATCGATTTTCTGTTGCATAATCAAGGTCTAATACTCAGAGTAAGCATACTTCAGTTGGTGTACATGGTGTGCATAAAGGTTTTCACTATTTATTGCTTTAATCATAGCATAATCAAAGTTATAATGTGCGTGTAAACGTTTGCAGTGTGGGAGTGTGGGTATCCCGATTTATCCCGCTAGGAAAATGTGTGTATGTGAGGATTAAAAGTGGGTAAAAACCATAAACAAAAAGCCTTACATGCACACAGCTCAGCGCTCAGGTTCAGAAAAGACCTTGCGGAAATAAAGATGTTACTAGTGACCCTCCAGCTGCCGCAGTTTTCCTGTGATCATCAGATGGGTTGCAGAGTGAGGACGTGGTGACCTTCAGGTGTGGGGGATGGGCCGTCTTTCTAGTGGGGGCTGAACTCAGCCTCTCCTCCATCAAGAGTTCCCATGTTCCCAGACACTGGCAATTGTGTCTTAATGAATTCGCTGAATACTAATCAGACCGCCTAAGTCCAGGGGGCGGGCCAGGGTTGGACACAAACAAGCTCCTGTATAAATATGCAGAAGACTTAGTTTTTCTCATCACTTTCCCTCTGATTTAGCAAATAGCAAATATGAAATTGGGGTTGCTGCCTTTGAGATATCTCCTCCATTCCGGCCTGTGGTGCCGTCCTGCTTCATCTGTCCGTTAATGTACTCGCTTGTCTCATTACGGAGTTTTGACAATTGCGTTCTGGTTCAGCTCGCGTGGTGAGGATAGTCTGATTGTTTTGTCCGCGCTGACTTAAGAATTCTCCAATTGAGTGTGAGTTTATTTCACCGCAGAGACCTTGTTTATATAAATCTATCAGCGCTGCTGGCCAGAGGTTATATCGTCCAACATTAATCAAGACTCAACGGACTCCTAATCTTTTATCCGAGTCCTGTTAGCCCCACGGAGAAACTCTTTATGGCTCAATCAATCAGGCTGACTGGCTCTCAAAACGTCCTGTGGTACATTCTCAACAGACCTTGGCAGACCGTTCTGTCACCGCGAAGAGCCATAACACTGCTAAAGTCAACAGAGGAAGGAAAAATGCACCTGAACTATAACAAGACAACTTTTTCGTTCTGTGCAATCATACGGAAGCGCATAGCCGCCTCTGCGACTCCGCGACTGATTCTTTTCTTGTTTTAATATGATATTTTCCCCTGACGCATTGTATAATAAGTGAAAAGTTCTTTATTTTAATGAGATACGATCTCATTCGCGTAATAGTGTCATCATAATCATATGTAGCCATATCTAAGCTAAACTATAGTCTTGCAACAAACCATGCCGATGAAAAATAGATATGTACATCACAGAACTAAGAAGATCTCACACAGTGGTAGACGAGACTTTTCTTCGAGTAAAATTCACCTTGGAACCAAGAATGTTTTTTTCAAAGAGATAAAAAATGAAAACATCTGCAGCACCTGATTTGGAAAAGAAAGAGAAAAGAGTAACAAATAGTAAAGAAGGAAGGAAAAACAAAAGAAAGAGCCCTTTGTAGAGCATTCTGCAGCTATGAATCTACTAAGTCTCTTATAGGTCGTTATAGGTCAACATTCCAGAAAGAAAGAAAACAACTTCCATCCTTGAGGAACGATTCAACGCAAGCAGTGACCTTTGATATTTGCCGATTTTGGAGGATTGTGACTTAACTGAGACACCCTGAGGCCCAAACACTCATATTGATTCCATCAGCAGACATGGATGACAATGAAAGGAGCCTTTGTGGATCACAGAGGAGAGCTCTGTGCAAAGGTCCAGCATCATAACCCACGAGCGCGTTAATGAAATCAAGTCGATTTCGGTGTGAAAAGTCTCAGCGTTTCACAGTGCTGATCTTCATTTACTGTCAGTGAAGCAGACCCGACTTCAATCTTTCATTTTCAGAGAGAGTTTGGTGCCCATGAATACTGATGGCGTTTCATAAAGTGTGTTTGCACAGGGCTAATATGACCTGCAGGTGGGGAGCGATTTGTATAATTGTGCGCAAGTTTGGGCGAATTTAATCCTACGCAAGGATGCTGAGTCGGTAATTTAAGTCAAATTCCAGCGCAAATTACCTGTCAGTGGAAGTCGGAGTCCCTTGATAATATTTGCTAATCCCTTGGATATTAAACTTATGTTTGGTGTCTAATTTCCTCTTCTGTTGGATATATAATTTCTTCCCTATTCCTATTTTCCTCATGGAAAGTGGAGGAGGCAGTGGAAGCTTTGAATACATTGTCAGCGCTCCGTTTCTTCTGTGGCATCTTGTGCGCATAATAGAATTCCTTTTAGGAGTGCAGATTCTATCTCATAAATATGCCAAATATGATTGACAATTCCATTTTTAAAATCAGTTGGTTAAAATTACACATAATTGTTCAGCAATGTGGCAAAAACAAACAAAAAAACGTGCGTTAGGTTTATCTCTCCTGCCGTCGCCCCTGACCAAGGCAAGGTGGAAGATCTGGAGTAAGTCCCCTAGCGCTGATGTGTGTGTGTGTGTTTGCATGTGCGTGTGTGTGCTGCGTACTGGTTCTCATTGAGGATGGATTAAAGTGCAGAGAATTCATTTCCCTACAGGGATCAATAAAGGATCCTTCTTTCTCTTTCTTTCTTTCTTTCTAAATAAACACAAAATGACGAGAACTGAGCCTGCGCTAAGCTTATATAAGCTAAGCTAACGTTTGTCGTCTGCGTCGCAGCGACAAAACACAGAAAAGCCCAAGTTTGTTTTGCTAAAAAATTTAAGTTACACTTACTTTTTCTGCAAAGTGGCAAATAAACACATAAAGATGGCAGCTGAGCTGGCGCTAAGCTAAGATAAGCCAAGCTAAAGTTTGTCTGTGTCACAGCGACAAAACACCTCAGTTTGTTTTGCTCACTTGAAGTCAGAAAACCACTTTTAATTCTGTTTGATAACTATATCCTCCTAGAGATTTAGTTTTTTATGCGTTGTTTTGTCTGTTCTATTTAATTGTTCACTTAACCATATCAACTAAGCTACAATATATAATATGTGATCAAATATGAGATGAAACAGTTCATTGGCATGCGATGAGTTTGTTTGTGCATTCACTATTTAGGACCATTGAAGCTCAATAAGAAAACTTGACAAAATTTTAGCTTACTTCCAAAAAGACACAAACATGGACATGTTACTGAGAATGTAGAAGTGGGCGAAACAAGCGTCGTCTATCTTGTGCAAAATTGTCCGCTATTGCAAATAAAATACTGTTCATCAAAATAAGTATACTAACATTTTTTTCTGTGCATCCATCCATGCAGGCCCTATACATTTCTACACCGTTGTCACTTTTGTTACGCAATTGACAGAATTTTTCATGTGGCTATAGTTCTTCAAAAAGTGCTGTATCTCATGAATGAACGTGCACTCAGTGCTCGTGCAAAATTTGAGTATCAAACAACCTGATGGTGGTGCTGCAACAAGAACAGCTACATTTTGTCAATAACTTAATTAATGAAAGTGAGGTTTGTCAGCTATGTCTGTCTCTCTCTCTCTCCGTCTCAGCTCCGTCTCTCTCCGTGTAGAGAGACGGAGTCATTATTAGAGGACAGTTTGGCCTTGGTGGAGGTACGCATCGTCTTCCACTTTACTCCTATTCAAACCTGGCGTTAATGAATTTGACTTACTTGTCCACATGTGTTTTACAAGGTACTTTATTGGTTAATTAAACAAGTTTCAGACATACCGCTGACATGGTTCATCATTTTTATTTTACCCTGGAAATTCTCTGTAACCAACCTGGTTGTTATATGAAACCACAGAAGTTGAAAGATCGTTGTTTCCACACTTAACTGCATCTGTTTTCCCTCTGCATTTTTTCAGCAACGCAGTTTTTGTGAGGACTCAGGCAATTATTGATTTTCATCTGTCCTTACTCCCCTGTTATAATCTGTGGATTCATTCCATCCACCAGTTCTTCTGACGTGAGCGCCTACAGCTTGATTGAAGCCGTATGGTTCCGTGAGGCTTTGTGTCATAGAGGGTCTCAGTCTGTATTGTTTGCAGTATCGTGATAAAATAAAAAAAAAAGGCTTGGCTGGAGCTCTGTTCCTGTTTTGAAGCTTTCTATCGTGTAGTGCCTTATTAGAACCACATTTTGCTGCATGAATGCTCCATTGTTCAGCATCTGCGTTATATTTGAACATGGACACAAGGGTACATTATGGAATTTATTTCACACAATTATGAGTGTTTTCCACGGCGACTGCAACTTAAGAGCAGTTTTGAGTTATTTCTGCTCCTCTACTTCTGGAATTACTGGCTATATTTCAAATTAGGACTCATAAAATGCTGCTTTTGTCGGGTAAAAACCTTGTTTCTCACATCCACAGTTGAACAAATGCAAAAGTACAAGGCGAGCGAGGGGGCGTTTGCTCAGCTGTCCATGGGTGTTGCCCTCTCAGGCCTGATGCACTTGGCAGATTTGAACTGATGTTGATTTTTGAGAGGTTGCCTTAAAGAGACAGTGCCCTGAAAGTGCCTGTTTCCACTCTGTGAGCATAGGAGTGCTGCAGCAGAGGATAACACAAAAGTTAATCTAATTTTGCATATTAAATGATAATTCTTAACTTTTACAATTTTTAGCTTCCACATCACATCTCCATAGGATATTTCATATAATGTGTGCACCATTCCCAAGGAAATTATTATTATTGTTGTTGTTGTCGCTGTTATTGTTGTTGTTATTAGTAGTAGTAGTATTCATAATATAGTAATAAATTAATGACGATAATAATGGAAACTCTTCAGTATTGGCGATATGAGGAAGACGTGAAATATTGGGGATTTCACAGGAATAATTGTAACCGCATTCCTTCCAGCACATTTTAAAATGCAGGACTTTAATTGTAATTTACATTTTCCCACTGTGGTTTACTTACTATGGTGCTGAAGTCTGTAATTACGCATATAAACTGTTCCATTTTCCTCGCAACCATTACAGCCCACTTGGTAGTGCTCAGTGGATGGGTTTTAATTTCTGTGTATATGCTCATCCTGCTGCTTTTATTTCTTTACCTTAATTATTTCTTGACAAAGGCTGCTTCAGGCTTAACTGCCAAAATATGAACTGTTTATCAAGATGAAGATTTAATGAATACGCCTGTCAACACGAGAACAAAGTCATCATATTTAGCCCACGCTCTGACCAAGAAGCAAAAATAAATGCTGGTTTGGGGGAAAAACCTCCAGGCGTTTCGCATATTTCATCATATTTTACCAGGACGGACACTTTTATCATCATGAACTGAAATAAACGAATCCTGTCATGTTTCTTTTCCACACATCAGCAGAAGGAAACAACGCTGTTTATTTCTGATCTTAGTTTATTACAGCTCCCGCTAACAGCTTTTTTAGGACAAGACAAGTCTTCACCAGGAGGCTGCTGCTTCATCGCTCACTTTTATCATCTTGTTATAGCGTTTGCTTGAGTTCACTTCGCGACTGTTTTCGGCTCACGGCCTGCCAGATACAGAATGGCAACAGAAAAGGCAAACAAAATGGTAAATCTTCATGTGAATCAGCATGGCTAGCTTCTTCAATCTGTGAACTCACTGGGCCAGAAATATCTTTTCATCTTCAGGAGGACAAGATAAACCAAAGATTTATGATTATGAAGTATCACAGTGCCGATTCAATATCATACAAAATGTCAAACTCCCTCTCGGCCCCTCTGACGCCGGCCTCCTGCTCGCCGGTGCTGCACTGTTGTGTAGCTTAAAGATTATTTGACACATACTGTGTTCCCGTTTCCGCTATTCTGTTCTTCCTGAAGCACTCTCAGATGTCACAGATATCACATATCTATCCATCCGTCCATTTGGTTTGGTTATTGACCAAATGTAACTGTAGTTGTTATAGTGCCACCATCAGGCCGAGTGGGACCAAAATGAATTGTGTCCTCCTCTGGATCATGTCCAACCGGTCCACCAAGTTTTGTGAAAATCGGTTGATAATCTTTTCCAGAGATTCTGCTCACAGATAGACAGGTGGAGGTATAAAGGCTGCTCTGACTCCATCCACAGTCAGAATGTGGCTGCTTTCTTTCTCAGCAGAGATCGTGAAGGCAGTGAGCCGGCACTTAAAAGACAAGCTCTGGAGTACTTTGTACACTTGGCAGTGGGAGTCCTCCATCCCTAGAGCGCTGCATTGTCTTTTGAAAGAAGCTTCTTTGTGTTTATGGTATGGAGCAGCTCACATGATGAGCTCCAGTACTGTCAGCGAGGCATTTTGAAGTCTGCCAGAGTCTGTGTGGAGGATACTAAAAGATTCATTGCATATTTGCATGCTATTAAGATGAATATTAAAGCGTCCATTGCAGTATCTTTGATTCTCCTTGGCCCTGTGAGGCGTTAACGTGTTTACTACTCATCATAAGGGGTAATTAAGGAAGGAGTGCATCACTGTAGGTATGCTGATTTATGGAGATGTGGCTGACCATCATGCTGACAGTGAGGAGGGGGGTGTGATGGGGTGGGCATTGCTGAACGCATCAGACCTAACCCAGTTAGAAGAGCTGCACTTTTAGGTCCTTAACGCAGTAAAGTGGATGCAACCCTGAGGAAGATTTTCACAGACTTAATTTCTCTCTCCAGTCACACATTTTCCTCCCTCAGCTTCACTCGTAGATGGCTTAGCATCTTTTTCATTGACATTCCAGGCTGCGTGATGTTTTAGTGAGAAGTTTCAGTTTATACTGTATCCTATGGCGTTGTACTGTTTGCACACCAGGACATTATGAAATTTTTATTCTCCTAAATGTACTGAAATTCTGAAGTAAAAGTAGTCATACACCTACGGAAAAATACACTAAGAAACTAAATTCTCTATTCTATTCTAGATAAATTTACAAGAGGACAGGCAGTTTGACATCCTTCTGATTTGTGTAAATTTTTTTTGCTTACCCATATACATTCAGGAGATGATGAACTAAAAACCATGTGTTCATTTTCTTAATATGCAGAGTTGATGTATCACAAAAAAACAACTCCCAAATCTCTGTTTTTTCATTTATCTGTCATTTATCCGGTCTATCTTAAACCCATGCGTGCGTCATGTCAACCGTTCTACACTTGTAATTGAAAAATATGTAAATAATGTATAAGAAGGATCAATAACCTGTGTGAGCCCACAGTCCCCTACTTTTAATGAATTCTTACCATGATTCTCCCTGCAGTGCCTGTCTTGCTGCTATATGACAGGGTCATCGACGTACAAGGACTACAGGATGGTGACTAATTGATTTTAGGTTGATGCTAATAGAAAAATGTCAGCCATAATTAATTAATTTGCCCTGCAAATACATACTTGTTTGAACAACATAAAGAATAGGATCGTTCCCTTCAGTACACCGTTCAGGGACATATATATATTTTCAGGTGATTATTTTCTTCTTAAAGACCTTTGCTAAATTGGTCAATCTACATATTCTTCTAAATGTCTCTCTCTCTTTTTCTACAGACGTAAACCACGAGTTAAATTAAGTGAGGCGTATAATGTTATTCTCCAGGCTATTGAGATAAATGAGAAAAGGTGATATTTTCTTTTAATTTCAGTTTACCAAGACTTTCCAACAGTTTCTTAAAATCCATCCGTGTCCATTTGTGTCATTTGTGTTTATTTGTCTTTTCATGTGCAAATAAAGTAGCTTTTGTCCAATGCCCACGGCTCACGATGACGATAAACCATTAATACAAAAAAAATAGCAAATGTGAATCTTCTCCTCGACTCAATGAACCAACAAATGAGCAAATTACAATCCAGCATTGTAACAGTCAGGTGATTGTCTTGGCATGGCAGTTTTCTCAGGCACTAATATTCCCTCATGCTTTAGATTCCTGTAGGACTTTAGCACAGGAGTGAGTACAGTTTGTTATTTTAAGTAGAAACGTGAAACATTTTGGCAAAGGAAGTGGAGGAATCTCTCGAATGCTCCTGCATTCTTTCCTTTGTTTCTGTCCCCCTCTCATTTGAGAGGATTGGGGAAGAAGCCTCGATATGCAATACGAGATCAGAGAGGACATGGTTGAGGTCACAGTGAGGCGGGGGTTTCTCACTGGAAACACTGAGACACACTGAAAGTATCTGTGCCCTCTTGTTAAAAGTCCATTTTCTCCTCACATTCAGAAGACGCTCTCTGTGACACGGGTTTAGCTCGCCCACATTCAGCTGGTGCTTGTGTAGCACATTGTACTGTGCTCTAAACTGATGCTGTGTTCCTCTGCTTAATACATGCTCACCGCTTAATGACCCAGGGGTTCATTTTGCTCTTGTAATTGGTGCGTTTATAAATTACCAGTTGTAAACGGTCGGAAACGGTGCGACAAATGAGTGGTGTGATTAGATAAGACCGGCTCTTGATAAAATACTGGACGTGAACGAGATCAATATAACACAACGTGCTCTTATTGCCACGAGCCACAGCTGAAGACTGATGGTGGACATCGGACCAGCGCCTCCTGTAGCACCAAACACAGGAAATATCTCATATCGCAACAAAGCAGAACATCAGCCCTGTCTCATAAAAATAACATTCATATAAAACTCAAATGCTCTCCAAAATATGCCGAATGCCCTCAGAGAGCTCATACCTCCACCAAGGCTGAACAGCAGACAACAGAAGATTAACCATATCTTCATTTCACATGGTGATGGTGACGGATCTATTAGTTGAGTAGTTTTTTCAGATGTAATAGAGTCAAAACAGATGATAACACCTAAAGTTGCCTCTTCAAAATTATGTCACACACTGCCCGCTCTGAGACAGGAGATCATAAAAAGTATGGACCCACGACTGGACCACGGGTCTCCTCCATGTTTGCTGCGTATGGCGTGTTTTTTTATGACTTCTTTGAGTTTTGTCTGTGAATGGATCATGTTTGTACTTGCCCATCCAGCAGTTAGAAATATGCAATATGTAAAATGTGGCGGACCGTTGGGAGGAAACATGTCATCAAACCAGAAAATCAAACGGTTGCTGAACAGCTTTACCTTTAATGCACCTCTCAGTGATTCCTCAATGAGGAGCTCAGAAACATTGCAACAATAACAGAGAGAGCAGTTTAACAGTCAAACGTCTGACAAAGCTAGTAAATGTGTAGAATGAAAACTGATGAATCGACGGTTGGGTATGTGTAATGCTTGAACGCCAGCCAGTATTTGTATGCGTCACGATATACTTCTTTAAATCTCTTGTTTCTCGGCAGCCAGCTCATCCTCTCTCTCTCTTACAGCTGCGGAATCTCTAGATCCTCCTCATCAAAATATGAGCTTTGCCGCTGAAAAAGCGCACAGTGGTGAAAAGAAGCACTTCAGAAAAATTCTTTGTTGATCCAAACTGGAACGACAGAATCAAAACATCATCAGAGAAAAGCAGACGTACGGTTCTGCACGTGTTCATGGGAGCTACATAAAAAGAGCTAAAAATAAGAAAGCGAGAGCACCAACATGTCTGGACGTGCCGAGGTCCATTGGATGACTCATTAATGTTGCATTTTTTAAGTCAATATAACAACGTGACTCTGTTGCAACCTCAGAAGAAGAAGAAAATAGAAAGGAAATTTCAATAAATGTTCAAATGTTGGACCTGAGGACGTGTAGGCCTCATTTGCACATCCACAAGACTTTAGGCCTCTTGAAAAAAGTGTGCAAGTGTGTGAGCTTTCAGATTTATTTGCCAATCGTAGAAAATTCAAAGACAATAGAGAAAATTGTGGACGCACAAGTGTTCTCTCCATAGTTTAAAAAAAAGCATGTCGTTCAAATGTCGTTCAAAACAAGACGACCGCAAACGTGGCTCAGAATTATGAGATAATTGGTTCTCTTTAGGTGACTCGTAATCCTTAATCTTTCTCCACACAACAGTGGCACCAAATATTAAGGTTAAGTGCTCCGAAATACAATACACGTTTGTTTGGGAAGATCAAGTGACATCATCTCCCTCCAACAGTTGCACGTTGCAGGGAATCATGGGAGTGGTTATTCTCCAACCTGCTCTTATTGACCCCATCACTATTACACATAAGAGGGAAGAAAAAAACCCTACAAACCTAAGGATTATGATATCATGTACATTATGTAAGTACATGTATTTACCATTCAATGTTGCCGAAACATATGAAACTGCACTAGCACAAATGTCATTATCTGACTATATTATCAAAACTGAAGTCGGTGGCACAATTTGTGTAGTTTGATTCATTGTCATTGCACGGCCGGCCTTCCCAGGTGTGTTTGCTCATACATTTTCCTCCTTGTTAAGGCTGATCCTTCCAGCCCAAAAGGGAATGTCTTGCATTAAGCCAAGCCATTCAGGCACATCCCTGCTCCAATTCCCTGGCCACCAAATTTCTCTCCAGCTTAGCCGCAGCCTTTTTTTTCCCTGTCCTTTTTGGCCTTTTGAATGATAACCTTGAATGGTATTGTCTCGGGGCATGGAGGAGGGTAAAGAAATTCTTTGGTTCTTGACAGAGAGGAGGAAGTCTTGACAAAGGGAATCAACACTCCCCAAATCAGAGAATGTGGGGTGGGAGGGGGGTATGAAAAGAGCCTAGTTTTGTTATTCAGGTAAAAAGCACTGATAGAAAAAACAGGACAAAGCAACAATAGTGCCGCGCTGATGGAATGAAGCCTTTTTCTCCCCCTGTCCTTGTTAAAGCGCTAAAATCGAGACTTCCAAAGTGAGTTGAGCGATGATGATGAAATCTGAGGCAAGGGTAGGCAGTAAAGAGATTGCTTCTATATTAGGCCACACTTTATGGATTGAAAACTGATATAGGACTGATTGTATTTCATTGAGTTCATTTCACCGAAGTCTTTCCTTGATTATAAAATAGCCTTTCAAAGAAGCCATTAGAGACGAGAGGAAGTCATACTGATAACGAACACGTGTAGATCAATTGAAACTCGATCAGTGAAAAAGTTGTCTGGCAGCTTCTTATGGATTCCTTCCCATCTCACCTCACCTCTTTTATCAGGCATCTCTCGTGTAGCTGTCATTGGCTGCCATAGCAACTGAAACAGGACTCCAAAATGGGCTGAGATTCTACAAACAGGGGTTGTTGACAGAAAGCAGCAAGGTAAACAAACAAACCGCCCCTCTCTGTGAAGACGGGGAAGGAAAGTACGTCTTCTGATCGCTCAGACGGAGCAGGCCAGCAAAAGATTGACCTGAGGAAATGCCTGCTGAGTGGAATGTGGCCATTTTGTTTTCTGAAAGCGTTTGTAGAAAGTAGGACAAATCCGAGTCCAGTATTAAGTCTTAAGTCTTCATATCAAGCTCTCATATTAACTCTATGTGGGTGATTTTGCAAGTATTTATTAAAATGTCTGTATCAGCTTTATTCATCATTAGACAGCATAAAAAGTTTTACGTGGTTAGGCGGCGTAAGTAAATCATTAACAGAGCACCTCTGTCATTGGATTGTGTGGGTTCTGCGGCTATTTGGATGTGTCAACAATGTCGGTTTACACTGCCATCTTTTACAACAAAACGTTCATTCTCTGATTTAAAAAAAAATACTTCATGAAAAATTGCTATCTTAAAAAAATTGCTTTATGTCCAGAAAATCCGTTCTGTTCAAATGGGAGTAGAGCAACCATAGGACAGTGATGATTTTCTAGATGTATCACATGACAACTGCAACACGTAGTATGAGGGGGAACCAAAACTAGCAGCTTTACCCACTCACAGTGGGTAAAGTCCAGCAAAGACACAGTAACTAGAAGTCCTGTTTTCATCCAGTGTGCACTGCAGTGGACCAATGTCTGTGGTTTTTATTTTTTTATGGACACAAGCGTTGCATGACTTGACATAATGATTTGCAATATTTGAAACTATTTTTACCGGCTGAGAGCCGATGGTTCTGCCAGGCTCTCAATTTTGTGATGATTCTTGGTAAGTTCGACACTATCCTGTTCTTGCAAAGCTGTCAATCAGGTTTTTCTAAAAACAGCCTCAAACTACCTTTGAGGATGTTTTCGTCGTGATGCGCTGCAATCATCTGTTGCCAGTAATGAGCTACTTGTTGATGTTGCACATATTGTCATCAAAGACAACATTGAAACTCACAACAAACCTCGTTAAACCCAGCGAGAGTGATTAAGAATTTACAGAGTAGATTGCTTACTTCCTCACAAAAAAAACTGCAGACTGAAACTTAGGATTGCTTGTTTCAGAATTCCGTGTGCTGTTTGCATGCAGTGGAGTGTTATTATTGCTTTGTTTGTAGCCTGTCATGCTGTAATCAGTATTTTCCTTCATGCTTTCCATGCATAATATATTCACCAAGTGAAAATGTTGTTTGTGTCTATATAGCCTCCACTTCAACATTCATATTAGAATTTTGTTGTTTTTCTCTTCTACATGCTTTCTGTTTTCTGCTGCAGCATACCAATTTTACCCATGAGGATCATTAAAATTTCATGGTATTTTATGTCGTCTTATCTTGTGAAGACTTTAGCCTGTGGTTTAGTGCTTGTGATTGAAGCCAGTGGTTTTTCAGCCTGGAGACCTGAACTCACTAGGGGGTCTCCAAAGACATTTGGGGGTGTAATGTGATCATTTATATGATGGAAAAAAAACGCATGAGGCAGAGAGTATGGGTTGGCTGGACATTTCAGCAGTCTTCATATGCAAATTGTAATGACAGTTCATCAGAAGGCATCCTCTGTTTTTAAGGGGCAACAACATGAGGAGATTGAAGAGGCGTCTTCACTTGACTTTGCAAACTTAGTGTTTGGGCTCATGCATTATGCATTTTGGGGTCATGCCTTCTGCATGACCACTGAAATGTGGGAGGAAAGAATAGAGATTCATCAAATACACTGTTTGATCACACAGAGAACAAGAGAGGAGATCAGATAAGACAACAAATGCTTTTTATGATGATAGATCACAGTGAAGACACATCAACAGCAAACTTTGAATTTAATTAGAAAATATACTTTTCATCACCTGAACCGCAGCTGTGTTCATTAACATTCTCAATGTTACCAAAGACCCCGCAACACGGAAGAATGGTGGCGATGGAAATGTGTGGGTGGGTTCAGTACGTGTGCCCCTTTTTGTATATTGTATTTTTTATTGTATTTATTGTATAACGTCAGAACAACATTAGAAAACACCTGCATGCATTGTTTGGCATGAAGATGTTTCCAATACAAAATGGTAGCTTTGGATTAGAAGAGTTCCATTATTTTACTTCAGTTATATTTAGATGAAAAACTCTCTATCTCTTTTACCTTTTTGACTTTTATTTAGATACAGATTTTACCAATAATAGCTGAAAGACTGAATGTCAGAGTTGAGCTTGTTAAGGTTGTTTAATGTTTTGTTAAAAGGATTTAAGAACTTCTCCCGGTGCTGGTATGTGGAGATCAGACACCGAGGTGTCAGCTGAGGAAATAAAGAGGACAGTAAGTGTCTGTTTACAACAGCAGCTACTGGCAACTCACTTGGAAAAACAGAGCTGGAGGTTGTTTTCTCACACGAGTCCATCCTTCTCCCTAGCAGCTTGGCACATTAAGAATGTGGAAGAATGGTTTCCATTCTTTGTAATCTGTCTCCTACATCCCAGTCAGGAGAGAGATTCCCTACTCTGGTTCTCAATAACCCACATAGTGAGTGTGGAGGATGGGATTTAATGGAATTAAGTATCCCGGAAAGGATGGGGGGGTGGATTTAAAGGAAAAAAAGAATAGTATGTATGTAGGAGAGCTTATGAATGAATTCCAGCTTGGAGATATGTTTGTGTTTTTTGGTAGGATTGAGATGTTCAGTTTTGTGAGGGGGTGGGGCTACATGTTGATAACAAATAAAACATCTCTGTCATCTTTGTTTGGCGGCTAACATTCGTAATACTGGATAAAAACCAAAATATAACAATGAAGGCAAAACTCACCTGCTAGAACTTCTTATATTGCGAGCACATGTTCAGTAGCTGTCAGTAGCAACTCCAAATATCATCACAAATGTAATACAATTATGGTAAAAAGAAGACACTAAACTATGGTTGAAGCTATCAACTCCAATAATTCAAGTAAAACATAGCAATTGCTTACTATATTGGTGCTTTTTATTTTCAGTTCAAACATTCAGAGCCTAATGGAGTCGGATGTTTCTGGGAGGAAATTGGTTTTCAGTTTCTGCACGTTGAATCGATTCAAAGTCGTACAAACAATCGACCTTAGTGCTCTTTCTTTAGGTTGATCTACCATGTCTGATTCTCCAGTTTGCCATTCCACATATTTTATTGTAAAGTCAACCAATGATGCGTTCAAATTAGCTGCCGAGCTATTGCTAATGCTCGCTATCAATAGTTAGATAAATAAAGTTAGATAATAAACTATGAGTGCTATTGTGTTGTCTGCTTGCTCTCGCATGCAACTAGTCAGGATATTTCCACAGAAAATAATGTTTGATATAAATTCCAAATCTTCAGTTCTGTTGCACTGCGTCTCGTGTGGAGCAGCTGGAAACTGGAAAGAGTCAGATCCCCTAAAAACCCGAGGATCCATTGACTCTCTAATGTGAGTAACAGATTCACAGAATTCACAACGTGATAGCAAAGCTTCATCGAGAAAGCCTTTGATTCCACGGTGGTTACATAATGGCGTTCTTTGTTGTGGCAGTAATTTTCCTCGCTGCCTGCCGGCTCAGATTGTCCGTGCTCACTGTCATCATCTGACCTGATGTGGAAACTATGCACTGTTTTTTTTCTTTCTTTCATCATTGTTCAAACGCGAGAGTTCTGCAGGAGAGTAGCAACTCGTGTAAACTTTTGTCCAAATGATGTAATCAAACAATTGTTAGGAATCTGCTCAACATCACACAGAACATGTGAACGCGATGCCTTGTGGGCTTACTGGGACTTTTCCCTATGATAATCCTCAATTGTCTTAAATGTGCTTAAAATCAGTTTGGATTCATGTCTGCTAGTGTACAAACAACACGAATTAAACCTGAACTTTTCTTGTGTTTTTTTTTTTTCCATATGCCATGTGGAATACAAAAAAGTACCCAAATATTGACAAATGAGGCCCAATTTCTTCAGGAAAGAAAGTCACATCCTACTTTTTGATTGCGCGCTGCACGCTGTATCTCTGCATTACTCTTGAAAGAGAATTTTTGATTTAGTTAAATATTAATCAGGACTGTGTTATCATGCTGGCATGTTTGACACCCTTTACTGTAAAAGTGTTTAATCATAACACATTCTATAACTGGGTTCATTTGAATAACGGCATGAAAGCATACTTGTTCCTAAATGCATTTTCACACCCTGTAGAACCGTCGGGTTTGATGTTAATCAGAGGTCTGCAGTGTCTCTTTGTACAGGGATTTACATCAAACACTGCTGAGTGCTCTAGCAGTATGACTCAGTGGAAGGTAGTAATTTAAGTTCTAAGGAGGAAACTCGCCTGAAGTTCTGTTAAAGGTCTGAAGAAAGAGAAAGGGCTGAACTGTTGCATATGAAAATCCCTGCATCCTCTCTGATCCTGAGCTGTAATGACACCAACTTTGGCAGAGCCTTTCTATGTCCTATTTCTATTCATTCTCATCAAAAAGTCAGAATTTCACAGAATTGATTTTCTACCACAGGTGCTATAAACAGAAAGTCTATTTTCTCCAAGAACTGAGCTGATGACATTCTCCATCCTTTTTGGCTGCGACCGGGGAAAACACAGATGTCTTTTTCACTTTCCTGTACTCCACCGCAGATGTTAGCCAGTTTGTCGGGCCCATCTGCATTAGCACGCAGATTAATTCCTGCTTGTTATCTAGCCGTAGATGTAATAAGGCAGGCTTGGATGGCAGCAATAATCAGGTTGGAAGACTGAGCTTCCCTGCTTTCCCTTCCTCTGCTGACATCCCCTCATCCCAAAACTGATAGCAGGGCAGACACATCAGAGGGGATTAAGCTAATGTGATAGCAAAGCCACCTAGCGGGGGCTCCCACAGGGTAATTTCAAGAGACAGGCCATGGCATCCAGAGAATAACTTGTCAAGACCTGGCTGGAGGCAAACACTGAAGATATTAATCCTTAATGTAAAGGCCTTGGCTAGATTTTCTTCTTGTCTCCGTGTGCAGCTTTAAACAGTCATAAGTCTCTTTAATCACTGACATAAAGCAGTCCCTTAAGGATTTTACACAGTTTTACAGTAATTATTGCGCACCAAAAATGCTTGTTTTTTGTTTCGTTGCCTCTGTGAGAAACTGCCAAGCTACATCCCTTGTTCATTTGCAGCCCTTTTATGAGTTTCTGGCAGAGAGGTGTTTTGTTTTTGCAAAAAAAAAAAAAAAAAAAAACCAAAAAAAACATGATTAGGTATGAAAATCACAATCCGTGTCATCCTACAAAGCAGTACAGGTAAAACTGCTGGAACAGGTCAGAGCCACCTCCCCTATGAGAATTCGCTGGAAGCAGTTGATAAGGCAGGGAAAACTGTCTTTTGGAGAGCAGTAACTCATTGTCTTTTGATCGTTTTAATTAAAATGTGAATCAAGGGATGGTAGAGAATCCGCACAAAAGTGAGTTTGAATACATTGTACTGCTTGATACAACTACAGTTTCTTTTATATATGAACAAAATCCTCAAACATCACTTTTTTGTCTTTGTTTTTGGGCAATAAAATCACAATCTCAACACTCAGGAGGGGACCGTAAAACAATTTTTGTTAGTCTCGGGTGTCACTGTCAGGGCTCACCCATAGGGACAAACCGACGTGTCTGTGCTGCATTCCAGACACTTTCTGACCTCCTACTTTGAGAGCCCTTCCATCACACTTTCTAAAGTTGAAATACCTACTGGGAAACTTGGGCCAACTCTATTTACGCTGACATCACTGAGAGGCAGCTGCTGTGACAGTCTGTCAGTCAACGTGGCAGCGTCCGCGGAATCGAAAATGTCACATTGTTGTTTATATTGGAGCCACGAGCAGAGACTCCAAGGCAGCGTTGCTGTGATAACAGTCGGCTTTACTTAGGCTGATTAACATAAGTCCGTACACCACAGGAAGAAAAATGCAGAAATACACTTCAGGTGCTAGGCTGAGGCCAGATCCAAATATACGGGATTAGGTCGGCAACAGGAAAACTACGAGACAAGACTTGACAAGATAGCAGGAATTCAGAGGATGGCTCAGAGAGAGTCAGCCTGTCTTTTGACCTATCAGAATGAAGAACCCAGACATGTGGTGTAATAAAATGTGTCACCACCTCTGTGATGTTGTTAATTTTCTCGCCGCAGTTTCATGGTGGTTTACAATTAACCAGATTAGGATGAGCTCATAGTGTTCAGGCATGTTTCTTGTTTATGTTTAGCTTTGAAGTAGAAAGTCTCCGTAATGTTGAAAGGAGCCATCAGTGGAAGTTGAGTCATCAAAATGGCCTCTGGATGCCTCTGCGCAGCAGCGTTCAGGACTCATCCAACTGGGTGGGCATTAGAATACACTGGAGGGGAAGAGGTGGCAAGGGAGAAGGACATCAAGGCTCTACTTTGCTCGGCCTGTCGCTGTGCAGCGCGGACCAGGATAAGTGGCGGGAAATTGATGAATGCATGGATGCAACACAGCTGCAGCCCGTGGGTGTCTCCACGCCCGTATTCAGCTGTTTGTTAATGCATATCATTCCTATAATTAACCGTGTCATCATCTGATTTGTAACCCTTATGACGTGTGTCGAAACGTTGGTATACTAATTTTGAAAAAACACCAGAACAAATTGTGTGTGTGGGTGTGTGTGTTTGAGATAGGACTTGCCAGAGCCCTTCCAATTCAATATTACAACAATTTGATTGTGAATCTTGCTTTGAAATTAATTGAGGGAAATTGTTGTCTACAGTGATTAAAGATGTCTTTTACCTCTCTAATGCAAGTTTATGAGTAAACGTAACAATGAAAATATGCTCAGTATATTTTCCTTTTTGTGTCTCACGTACTTCAACGTGCATTAATCCTTGATCCTTAATTGATTTCTTCTTCCCTCTCTGTTGTTCACAGGTCTTCTCATAGGATCCGGCTGTGCTCTCTATCCACTGGGATGGGACAGTGAGGAAGTACAACAGACCTGCAACAACAGCTCAGACCAGTTCCAACTAGGTAAACCTTGTACCAGACAGAACCGTCCACATGCACACATCAGTCACTGATTAAGACACTGGGCCAACTAAGATGTTTACACTATGTTCAGCAGTAGTTTATTTATAATCCAGTTTACTTGTTAAATCTGAAATAAGATCTTAGCTAAAAGATTTGTCTGTATTTTTTTTGCATTTAAGCATTTGAACACCGTGTGTGTGTGTTATCTCCATTTAGAACCCAAGTGGCCTGGCTAATATGGGCCTGGATGACCTTGCTTAGCCGGACTCAGCTGAGCCTGATTAATGATCTCGGTCTGATATCAGAACATTACTGTGCATGTAAACGTAGCTGATGATATCTCCATAGTGTAAATTTACTTTGTGCCTCACGTCTCCCACTGTCCCAAAAAAAGATCAATGTGGGAAAACACAATCGCTCCCGTGGATTTTAAACAGACAAACGAATTGACAGAACCTCCAGCTGCTCTGGTTTTTTATATGTTTTATGTGCTGACAATAAGCAGGAGTCTCATTTAGGCTCTGTCTTCAGCCCGTGTTATCAGCACCATCTCGTCTCACTGACAGTAATGTGCTTTCAGCCAAGGACACCGATTCATATTGCAGCAGCCCCTTTATTTGATGCTAATCAACCAGCTTTTCATTCTTCATTTTTGGACGAAAATTTCAGGCCGAAAAATTAATAATACTGCCAAACATGAGAACAGTACACAAACAAAGCATTCGGTGCGATTGTAGTATATTAATAAAACATCAGAAAAAGTGTTGATCCCCTCGATCCTGTGTAGGTACACACATGCAGCCCTCTTTCTCTACCAATTTACATCTTTTAAATATCCCCCATGCTGCCTTTTTTAATTTACCCAAACAAACAGGGATAATGTGTGCCGACGGAGCTGGATTGAATACGTGACATCTATAGGGTAGGAAAGTGGGATGAGTAATTTCAGGCAGGCAGGTTCCCAGACGTAAAGGACCCTTTTGTGTAAATACTGTGTTGGCTGGCTGCTGGAGCTCTGCCAAGGCTTAGATGGACAAGAAGCGTCGCTGGTTTCATCATCCAATCTATGCATTCAAATCAGTCAAAGCAGTGAAGGGCCAGATGACAACGCTGTGTATGAATTCATTTTCTGTAATATCACACAGTATGTGTAATTTCAGATACTCTAAGGTGCGGCTACTAGTGGGTCCATCATCAAATCTATCAGGATGCATTATAGGAAATTAAAATAAAATGCAACACATGGAGAAAAAAGAGAATTTTAGGGGGAGTTAGAAATACTAAAAATTTAAAAAGTAAGTGTGCCTATGGGGGATTTTAAGATATTTTTTTTAAATCAGCGCTTCTCTAGAAAATCAGATTTTTATGCATTTTCTACATGTAACACTCAATTATTAATTACCAAGGACTCCACTCCAATTAAAGTCAAGTCAAGTTGATTTGTACAGTGCAATATTGCACAGTATGTTTCTCAGGTTTTTACAGGCCCACACGAGAAACGATTCCTGACATAGCCCAGAGCTCTCTAGGAAGACAAGGAAAAACTCACCAAAAAACCTTAACATGAAGGAACAAAGAAAGAAACCTAGGGAGAGACAATTAAAAGCCGTATGTGCAATAGGAGCCATATGTGGGTGGAATGAATTACATAGAAATGAAATAACAAAGTAGGAAAGTAACATGAAAACAACACTTAAGAAGATCATCTCAAGTACACACAGATGTATGGTTGAAGGAAGACAGGATTTCAATTAAAGTGATATTTTCCACATATTTGGTGTTCATGCAACAGTTTTTTCTGTTTTTTTTTACAAAAAGAATAAAAAGTGACCCAGTTGCTTAGAGTGGCGTTTTTAAGTCACACACATTTGTTTCGCCATCATAACACTACAATCAATACAAGAAACTCTATAATCAAACTGAAGCAACAAGCGTTGTGTACGCCGCAAATGTCGGATTTGTATTCACTTCATCCATGTACAAGTACAGACAAAAATAACAGTGTAGTGTGCGTGCAAACATACCGGATGTAAAAATGGTATCATACATTTTACGTCTGAGCTGCCACTCTGTCAGCAGATAGATAAAACTGGGTTATGTCGGATTAGCTTCCTATTATTATGCAGCAGCAGCAGCATGTAAACCTAAGCCATCTACATGCAACTCTGATCCCTAATACCTTTGAACTGCGCTGATTTGAACAATGAAATTTCCAATCCTGTCACCGTGCCTAATTATGTTGAATATAAAGCTAATTTTTTTTGTATTTCGCTCACACAAACATCAGAATCTAAATTACTGTTAATAAGCGTCAGCCGTGGGTGCTGCTGGCATGTTGAATATTTGCTTTTTGAATACAAATGTGTCACATGTAGCTGCTTATTTCAGTTGCCTGACCAGATTGCGCTCTTCTCTCGTCAGCCTCTTGTCAGTCAATACTGTATTCATCACAACTCCCCACTTCACACACTTGTTCATTCCTCCAGATGGTATTTCAGATGGGAAAATACAATATATTGTTGAGTGTGTCGATTGTATTCATTTTTGACTTATCACTGTTTTGTGTAATCTTTATGATGAATCACGGAGACTCGGTGCAGTGCTTTAGGGAATAATGAGGCTGTAAATATTTGTAATGAAACTGAATCTGTAGCATTAACAATATGTCACTGAAATACCTCATATTCTTATTCTAGGGAGCATAATAATGGTGTAAGCGCACACAGAAATTCCCCTCTGGAGATTATTAATGATACCTCTGGACAAGACACTTAATGTTTACACTTGTTTGCTTAAGGCTTTTGGTTTGTCTTCAGCATCTTTTTTTCCCATGGTACCCCGCCTAAATTCTGTATACAAAGAGTACATTTGCCACGTAGTGTTGAGATGTGTGTTTAGATCAGACAGTGTGTTTTCACATGAAGTACAGCGATGTTTAGTGCATTTGTTCTAACAATGCTAACTCCTTTTCACAATAGGGAGAGAAATTTAGGGGCGGTTTACAACATTTTCCCTTCAGGGGAAATTCTTGACACTAACGTGATAATGTTGGTGGTGATGTACGTTAGCTTTTTTGGCATGCAGTCTGTAACAATGCACGTGGCGATATGTGTGAGCGTGTGTGTGTTAAAGTAAGGCTTCAGAACACAAGGACCGATTTGTAATGTTTGAACCAGTCACTGCTGTGGATCTCGGGTTGTGCTCTACTCAAACTGCTTCAAGTGACAATCTTTAACTTTTCAATCAAAATTTTACACCGATTTTCCATTTTTGTTGTAAAATCAATTCGACTGATATTTAGATTCAGATTTTTCATAAATCGTGTCCGACCTGACATTCCTGTGGAAATGATGCTTGCAGTCCTGTATCACACAACAACTTTGTTAACTATTAGTGACCTATAAGGAAGTGTAAGAGAGGCAATTCCCTTCTCTTTTTTTTGAGTCGGAACCGCAACATCGAAAAGGCTCGACTATCAGCATATGATCATGTCATACCTTTGCTGTCCATCTCGTTGTGGAACATCACTGGAAATGACTCGTGTCATGTTTGAAACATATTGGACACTTCTCTGTATTTAGATGCTGCAGGACTGCATGAATTCAATCATTTTAGCTGTTTTTGTACATCAAAACATGTCGTGTATTTGGTTTCCATGTCCCACCCACACGCCATATCAAACCTCTCGTACCCAGCTCGCTCTTATTATAGACATTATGTCCTTCTACGGTAACATCTTATGAAACTGAACCCAAATTGTCCACTTTCTCCCCAGGTACCTGCCAGATCGGTTGGGCTTATTACTGCACCGGCGCTGGGGCAGCAGGGGCCATGTTGCTGTGTACCTGGCTCTCCTGTTTTGCCGGGAAGAAGCAGAAGCAGTATCCATACTAGAGACGGGGACAGGTGGGCCCCAGGTGGGGTGGCACACGGAGAGGACTCTACCTCTGTGGACTCACACCGGTACAGCACAGCAGGCACCAATGACACTAAGTCAGCATGGTGCACATGGACATCACCAGACACTTCAGGGACAGATTCTGTGCAGCACACATAACGCAGGACACACACAGCTTCAGAAACTGGTTGTTCTCTTTAAAGCTATTCTTAACTGAAAATGGTACGGACCAATCCTATTTGTAAAATTGTTACATAACGATCTCTTAAACAAAAAAGAGTACTTGTTATTTTTTTTTTGTCTCTCTCTTCTTTGTTCATTGATGTTTATGTGATAGTGTGAAGAGAAAAGTAATATTGCTTCAAAGTTGCGTGAAGTGTTCATATATCCTCTTCATGTTTGCCTTAAACACAAACTGAAATGCAATAATCCTTATAGCATAAAGCAACCCAACACTGGCTGCCTGCTTCCCGAACACAGCCTCTCCAGCTTCCAGAACTCTTCTGTTTCATTCTATTTAACACCTTCATATGATATGAGTTGTGTATGATAATGTATTTTATCATATTAGCACATGTTTTGTATCCACTCTTAAATGTATCCTTTGTCATTATTTTCATTTTGTAAATAAATGTTTACTGAAATTCTGCGTGTTAAGTGTTATTTCAGTCAAC
>OMNV01009436.1:0-36422 GCA_900303265.1 Brotula barbata
ATCACAGTGGCCCGAGCCTGGCAAATACTTGACTCACTGTAAGAAAGACGGCAAGTCATTTTACAACATACTCTATATATATACAACATACTCTCTCTCTCTCTCTCTATATATATATATATATATATATATAGATATATATATATATATAGATATATATGTATATTCATTCATCCATCCATTGTGTTTAGGGATATTTCTGGTCTGAGTATGTCGTGACCAGTCATTCCCACAAAAAGGAGATTGGAAACTAAGCTTTACAGGAAATAAATTCTAAATCACATTGATGATGGTTTGAAAACATCTGCTTGTGATCCTTTTATTATTTTTCTCCTTTATCCTCTATCTGAACACGAAGTGACCCTCATGGAGCACAATACAGAATCAAAACCGTTCTGCAGAGTTTTAAAGCCCACCACAATCTGACCTCTCGGACCTCCATCAGGCCTTTCATGCTGCGACCTGCCATTCTCTTCAGCAGTTCACCCTCCCTCCTTAACACCATGGCTGCTATAGAACTTTTAGATTTATTGCTCACAGGCTGTGGAACTCCCTCCCCTTTCACACCCACCAGCTGGACTCTTAACTCTTTTAAATATTGAATATAAACATTTTAAGGAACATAACATGTCATACAGGCTTAATTTAGATAAATGTATATTCTTTTAATTTATATTGAGTTTTGAGGTATATTCCTGTATTGTGCGGTGTTCTGAAAGGTACCTATAAACTGAATTTACCATTATCAATTATTACTATCATATTATCATTAATCGTTATTACCATTGAGTGTTTGTATCCTTATGTTGATGTGGAAAATGATTAAATTCCGGTGGTACTGAGAGTACAGAAATGTTGACAAATAAAAGATAGAACAAGCAAATAAAGTAGACAAAGTAGAAAATAGACCTAGATGACGTGTACAACTCATACAATAGCTGAAAACACACGCAGAAGCATATCACATAGGTTAAGTGCACAACTTTTGAGAACATAGTGAAGTGAAGACTACTTTTTATCATTGATTTGGATGAACACAAAATGTATCACTGAAAATCATCATCATTATCATCAGTTTACCCAAATGCAACGCTGTTTAACTATGGTGCGTGGATTGCAGTTGTAAGGCCTGAAGCCAAATACAAAATGACAGCAAGGGGGGCAGGAGGGATTTGAGATTCTGGATGAAGAGGCAGACCGAAAATAAGGTTACATGACACCGTGTAGCCTCTATAAACAAGCCATTTTATAGATGAGAGTCAGTCCTTCCAGGCCTAATCTGGTGTACCTCACAGTGTTACTGAACAGGACCTCAGCATAATGACATAAACCATTTAGAACTAAGTGACAGCCTAACATGTTGAGTGTCACAGGTGGGTGGGATTTCTTATAGCCTTTAAAGAACTAACATACCAAAACTCAACAAACTACACACTGCAGGAATCTATTGCCAGGTGTGTCTGCCTTACCTGTTCTTTGAGCATGTTCTGATTAATTTTAGACTAAGTCCTCCTTTGGCAAGGACATAATGACTAATAACAGTGTGCAACACAGAAGTGAAAGTAGAAACAACACCCTTTGGAAATCCGGAGCGAGAAATGAACGTATACTGTCATACTGTACGGGAAACGTATACAATAATGTATGCCAAAAAGGTAGCAAGCGAAGAAGCACGAGCATTCAGTTACAGGTTGATTTCAGACGAGGCAAAAAGGATTACAGTAGTTTGATCCCAATTCAGATGAAAGGTGGAACAACAATGGAGGTTAACAAAGACAGGAAGCTGTGCTGTGTTCCGCCAGAGAGTGACTCTGGAATCTTTCACCTGCTCTGCATCAACCTCCAACTCCTTACACACTGTCAGGAAACCGAGTGGGTTTTTTTTCCAAAAATACACAAGTAAAATACATTCGGGCATATCTATTCACACTAGAAGAAAGTAGTCTTCAGGACGTGTGTGTGTGTGTGTGTCTTTAAAAGTTCTGACAAATGATAAAACATTAAAGGAATAGACGAGGAAAAATGGGAGTGGCAGCAGAGCAAGGAAAAAAATCAAATGTCAAGTCCAGCATGTGCCATTATTCCTCCATCTCTCCTTTACCCCATTTGCTCCACTAATCCACCACTCTCCTCTCCCCTCCATCTGTCCCACCCGTGATACAATCTGCCACTTCCTGTGACACAGCACCAAAGCCACAACCCACTTCCTGCTGCCAGCACTGCCTAATGTACACTGCGCTTGACCACACGAATATTTTCCTACAAGCAGATGCGGTGCTTTGTTATAACAGTGATGAATTGATTACCTGTTTACTTCTCTCCCACCAGTCTATCCAGTCAAATATGTTCAATAATTTTTGAACATTTTGGATAGGTAAGACAGTATTTTTTTTTTCTTTTTTCACACTACTATTTTGTAAGAACTTAAGATGAATGATTAGCTGTTTGTCATTTTCATCTTGACAAGTTTTAAACTTCCTTGACCTTTTCTCGAGCTGACAAATCCAAGGCAGACAATATTCGCACTAGTACAGAAAAATGGACAGCAATTGGTGAAAAATGGTGTCGCGTGCAGGACTTCTCTAAGACCTGGACTCCATCACTCCATTTCATTCACTTCATTATTGATAAAATATGAGTGCATCCCCTACCACTGGACTGACCGGCCAGCTGCCGGGCCAACAGTGGGTACCACAGACCAGAAAAATGTCAAGAAATATCAGTAAAAAGGGACTACTTTCATTTTGGAAGCATCCAATGAAGTCCGCTCTTCTCATATCACCTCCACAAAAGGCTACAATACATCCAACAATAACTAGTGGTTATAACTGGTTCAGCCTTACAAGAGGCCATGCAAGATGATGACATTGACAGATACCTATATCATGCACTGTGTAGACTACTCCCAAATAACATACCAGTAATGAATTATGATCTCATTAAAACTTACCACAGGGTTTTATCTGCGGAAAAAACTCACAGGTCATTTGTGATTTCTACTGTTGTCCACAGTTCAATCTTAGAAGAGTCACATAAATGTCATTTTCAAAAACACTCCAGAGACCAAATATCCACAATAGTGTAGAGTGAGAATTCATACAGAGACGAATGTAAGGACCAGCTACAGTTTAGGGAAGTACATTAGTTAACAGTAGTTAACTAAGTTGATAACAACATCCAATATCCCAACAGGAATTTATACAAGGTTTAAGAAGGCACACAGGAAATGGAATTAACATTTGTAGTGGCTTTAAATCCTGAAACTGGCAAAGGTCTAATCCTTGGTCCCTTCAGGCAGATATCTATAGGGGTGGACAGCAAGATCAAAAATGTGGCTGTGTTTTCTGGTCTCAAGTGCACTGACCGTGCTCTTTATGTATGTGGCAAAGGTGGCTAGTGGGAGCTGGGAGGGGACGGACTGGGACTGGGAAGTGGATGCATTTTTAATGGCAAAGAAAGCAGGGGGCTCAGGAGGGCGACTGAGAGTGAGCAGTTGAATTATTGATTGGACTACGGACACAGAGACTCTAAAAGCATTTGTGACACTCATGCATTAACACTATTAAGAAAAGGACTTGTGCACACCCAACACACCTTACTCTGCCACATGTCAAAAGCATGCCTGTGTGCTGGACATGTCCACAGGCTGCAAAAGACGCTGGAAAACTTTAGTTCTGGCATAAACTTTCTATTCCTGTCCTTTCTCCAGTCTACTCCAGACGACATTTGAGCTTGCTGAGCTGAGCCAAGTATCCAGGTAAGTTAGGCGGTTTTCTTATTAAGTCTGTATGTGTTACAATTAGATGCTCTGGGCAGAGTTTTGAGCCACCAACCTTTAAAATAACTAAATATAAGATACACTCCAGCACACAAAAACGAAAACTGAACTGAAAAGCTTGTCAGTTTGTATCTATTGCGGTACGAAAAGCCTAATCATCCCTCTGTTGTTCCTTGGTCAGGAAAGGGTTAACAGGAAACTGCAGACCACGGCCAAGGCACACTCTCTTGGAAATGTCTGTATAAGGCTGTGCTCTCAGAGCGTTTCCCCAAATGCACTGGCAAGTACAGTCAGGCCCAGTTGCTCCGTCGATTCTTCCTCGTCTCCTCCTCCATTTACCTGACCCTCCCATCATGCTCTTCTGCAACTCTTCTTCCTTCCTCATTCTCCTTCAACTGCCCCAGATAGATCACCAAATACAAGAAGCTTGTGATGGTTTTCATGCAGGAGTCAAACAAGAAGTAATCACATAAAATACAGTGGATATCAGGAATACTGTACACGCTGGACTACGCACACATTAAATAATTTCCGTGTTCATTTCCCATTAGATAGAGTACTGGTACAGCTATAGAGCGGTTAGGATAGTGACAGAACAGCACATTCATCCCATGCATCATGGGGTACTTATGATGAGTGGAACAACATGGATGGATCTCTTGAGGTTGAGACAGAACAGTTAAGTTACACACAGTCGTCTAGACACTGAGTCGAGTTAATACCTGGGGCTCCATGAACGTATTAATTCATGAGGCTTGTTCCTCTGCCACGAGTTAAATACCAATATACGTAAAGACTCTTCTGGCCTCAAACGCGGTTGAGTACCCTTTTTAATAATGTTTCGGATTTTGCCTTCAGGAGAAAATATCTTCCCACGTGGAACACCCAGATGGTGGAGATGACTGAGAAACGACCCGGGGACTCGTACACAACATCTGTCCAGCTACAGCAATACTGTCCAACAATATTATCAATATAACTTAATGTCAAATGTTCATCACAGCTTTGGGGACTGAGTACAGCACAGTAACATCACAAAGGAATATGCAAGCCCTATGGAGAAAATGATTCATTATCAAAGTGATTCATTACTCATCCTATTGGTCCACTGTTAAAGTCCAATGAAAGCCACAGACGGAATGTTAAGTGCGTTCAGTGTCTGTGTGTGACTAAAAAACCTCTTCACTTCCTTTTCCAGGCCTTCTTCTCTTTGCTTTCAACATAATACTAAGATGGGCACTTTTCTGCCAATGACTCATTCTTGAATGAAGCTTGACTGCAAATATTTGAAGCTCCATCACAGCACCAAAGTAAATGACACCAGATAACACTAAGATAACCGTGTGTCACCAAGAAACTCAACTGCAGAAGTAAGAGATGTAGAACGGGAAGTACACACAACGTGGGAAAAGCCACAAACCTCCTGGCATAAATCTGAACATTTGCAATTTTGTAGTTTCCAAACTAAGACTGATTCACAAAAAGTTATCCCTACTTTCTAATACTGGAGGTGTGCAGATTCTGACTGTTTAAGATAAACATTGAGGGAAACTTTTCACCTTTTCAATTGCTTAAGTGCAGTGGTAGCATTGTACAATTTGAATGATTACAAAAAGATTTATTGTTATTATTGTGCCACCACATCACACACTGGACTGTCACGTTGGGGAAGTGCATGACCTGATGCTCACTTAGACATTACACAAAGTCCCATTCATCTGACTGTACGCTGTCCTCGCAAGCACCCGTAGGCCATATGTATATTTAGATATAGATTTAGATATATTTAGCTATACGTCAGGCTGTCAGTGGCCCACATGACACTGAATTGATCAGCTCTGAAATACATACATTCAATGAAAACTGCTTGTGTCAACACAGAAATAGAAGGCAATTGGAAAACACAGTGGTTTAAAGACAAGCTCTCAAATTTGACAATAACAACTGACAAAAATCTAGAACAGATCAATAAAATAAAACTTCAGCGACACCCAGTAAGACTAAGAGTAGGGCTGGAAAAAGGCTCCACTAGCCCTGTGCTACCTTAACCCTTCAACACGTCCATCTTTCACTGTCATTTTCCTCCTGCCTGTGTCTTCTCCCACAAGTCCTAGCATGTTGCTAGTAACACATACATACACAAACACACAAACAAATGCACGTGCTGCAGGCTACTTGTCAAATAAACAGCCATCCAGGCAGTCTATTCTTAAACTCTTCAATAAATTAGAGTCCTCGCATATAACTTCACAACTTGGCAAATTCTGCGACATTCCTTGTGTGCTGACGCATCGCTGTCTGGCATTGTTTACCCAACATCCCCAAAAACACTCTGGAAAAGTTGAAAAGACCTTTGGCCACAAACTTTCATTTCTTGGTGTCTAATCCCTTGAGGAGCTGTAAAAAATTCCTTCCTGATTCTGAAACCACGTGGGGTGGATGTGTGGGGGGGCAGAACTGGCACTGTGAATGCCCATATTTGGAACCATCTCACCGCTAACCCCCTGACTAACTTCAATTCCTTTTACAGGTTGGAGCACATCCTCCCTGACTCAGGCGTACTCGCTCAGAGACGAACAATATGTGGCCAGTGGCTGAAAAACAAACTCCTGTTTTCTCTTTTGTCCTGACTTGTAGACTGCATCGTTGTGTGTCTACACTTGAGAACAAAGTTGGGAGATGGAAAAAGGCAAAATAATTCCATTTCTGGATTGCCCGGGAGGCATAACTGCGTAGACTTTGGCCTGATTTTAGCTTATCCTTGTGTGTCCACAAGGATAACGTGCACATTGGCCCCGCAAAAGTTGTAGCCACCTTCCCTCCTAGCAGCTAGCGGCACAGCTAGCATCACAGCACCACAATCATTATGACAAAATGTGTAATATCATTTGAGTGAGAATCACAAGCATAAGATAACACCAATAATAACACTTTTTGGTTGTTTGGTGATGAGCCAAACAACCAAACTACATGTGACGGATTCTGACACACCATTCCACAAACAACCATACATTGTGTGCCATGACAAAACTAATAAGAAACAAAAATGCATTTTTGGTTTTATATTCCAAATGTGACAATTTCTCACTGAAAGAGAAACCGAAAGTTAGCCAATTTACATTTCTGTATTATGTTATTATCCGATTATGACTGAAAGTATAAACAGCAGCGTATGCACAATCAGGACAATAATAATCAATGTCTGTCTTTTCAAAATTAACTACTTAAGTCAGATAATTCAAAGGGTGAGGCATATTTTGACAACTCAATTGAGTTCAAAAACTACATTTACGGTATTTAAATAGGCCCAACTGTCATCCAGTCAAGTTGGCTGACAGTGAACAGCAAATAGTTCATGTAAACAAGATTATGTGCATCACCAGTCATTCAAAAACAGTCACTCAAAAAGGTTTACTCTTTAATGTCCAAAAAAGCCAAAAAAGATCTTCCTTGTTCAGACTACTCTGCTAAATTTTTTTACAATGTCTAAACTCTGCAGTGACTTATCTTTTGAATTAATTTTTTTTTGGATTCAGTTTTTTCCATTTTAATCTAGTTTTACCGTGAAAAAGACATAAAATGTAAAACCACTGAATCTTCAATATATTTTTAACTTAAGTTAATCATGGCCTCACATACAAATGAAAACACAGCCTAGTAACTTCATGACAATTTAACCTGCATTTACTGCAATGCTGAACTCACAGGGAACAGAACAGGTGACAGGTGGTTCCTAATGAAGATGAGTAGAAACTAAAGGCTAACACATCAGCAAAGCAATTGCTGCACTTCCTCAAAACTCTCTTTCATCTATTGCAGCCTTCTTTTATCAGTAATTGTCATCACTCTGGTTGAGTGCAGTTAAGGTCTGAAGACCAGAGCGATAAGAATGCTTATGGCTATCAGTATAAAGTACATTTTATACTGACTCCAGTCCATTATGTTCCATTATGGAGTGGACTGCTGATCAACCCAGTGTATCTTTGTGATAATTAGCAGTGCTGACCATACAATATGATGATTTCAGCATTTTTACCCACAGTGAGCTTCGGTTTCACAGAGATAGAAGAGCTAGCCCCTCCATCAGTTGGTATAATTTCACTCTGACCTGCCTGAATACTGCACCTCATAATGCGCTATAAACATTGTCAAACACCCTGACAATATGAAGGACATTTAAACACACCCCTTTACATCCATACTCTTGAGATTTGACTACGATTTGTTTCATTGACAATGAGATGCAGCTCTTCACGCTTCAAGCCATAACAATAGCCAAATTTTTTTCTGGTCCATAGTCTCTCAACAAAGCCATGTATTACCTTCTGCTTACCTCCTTTCGTCCTTGTTTTACATATGAACAAACAGCCAGATGCTACTGTTGCTTAGAAGCAGGGTATTCTGACAAGATACGATTGGCAAATACTTTGTGTTCAACGATGCCCCCACCCCAAAAAAACTGAACAACTGTGTTGTAGACAAGTTTATCGGCTGACGCTGATTTAAAAAAAAAAAAAAAAAAGATATTGGCCTAATGCCTTATTCATCAAAATGACTGATGTATAGGTCGATCACTAATCTAGGGACTAAACAATACTTGAACAACTACGGGGTATCGTATGTAATGTGATCAATAAAAAAACGGTGAAGACTCCAGTTAGTATAAGACCCCAAAGATTAAATAATACCATGCACACACACGATAAAACAGTCTAGAGGCTCAATAAAAGAACAAAGCTACAGGCCACTACCAAGGAAACTGGATTTGTCACTAAGCAGACAATGGAAGGTTTGTATGTTGAGCAACTCCTGTAGCAAAGCATCTAATCCAAGGGACAGGCCAACATAATGGCCTATTTATGAGTGTGAGAGGTGGGAGGACCAGGAGGGGTAAATTGTTATAGGGGAGGGGGCTGCGCTGATTGGATGTTGTGGGAGACAAACTGACAATGCATAGACCGTTTTAATAATAGAAACAGTAAAATGATGAAGCATGCAGGCATTATGATCATTCAGACAGAATGGGAGACCAAGTGTATAACAATTCACCGAGGGGTTGTGAGGTATCAACATGCATCTCGCCAAGCTGCATGAAATTAAGTCATTTTTCTGAATCATTACTGATAATTCCCACAAGCACATCCCAATTACTTTAAACTGTTATTGCTACCGCAGAACAATAAAGTGTGGACATTAGCGAGTCTTTCGCTGATATTATTTCCATTTTTGATATTTGCCCAGATATAATAAACACATGCTGTAATCGTGCTCACATTCATAATTCAGCTGCACAGTGGTTTACAGCAAAAATGATAATTTTGTCAATGTGCTGCAAAAAACACAGGTAATCATGACGTCTAAATGTGGGTTTGGTGTCATATTTCAAAATGATTTCCCAACAAAATTCCACACAGACTTAAAATAAGTTTTACTTTGCCATTGATGTAAGACTTCAAGAAAAGAAACGAACAAGCAGTTACATGAAAAATCTGCATCCAACACACCAGAGTGACTGTTACATGCATTACTCAACACATGAATGTCCCACTATCACAATAATAATCAATTGCATCTGTCATCCCTAAATGGGAAGACACAATTACATTGCAAAATGCATTAAGTAACAATCACCATCAAGTAGGGACATAAGGTCAAGAGCTCCAAAGAGAAAGAACACATGACGGCACTATGCAAAGATCGCTGTTGATCTGTTTTACGGTTGGTACTATCCCACTTTGCTACCAAGGCCGTTCAATCACACAGAGCCAAGACACAAAGGAAAGGAGGCTGAGGAGGAAGCCATTTGCCTGCTTTTAGATTGATCAATAATGAGCTCAGACCAAAGTGCAAGGAAGAAAAGCAGAGGAGCATTCTTGTGCTCTTCCACAAAGCAGCGTGGCATCATTTCCAGGCATGTGGAGCTTCTTAACTAAGAACAACAAAGCTCTTAGATTGCAAACAGCATATTAAGAATATGTGTTACACTTGTCTCTGTATGGCTGCATGCGTTTGTGTGCGCTCACATGCATGAATTGTGAAGCCCAGAGGCAGCCATACTTTGTGTGACACATTATAGGCCAGTCTTTTATTCACAGGGCCCCAGCCATTGAGTCATAGTGGGAGTCACCTCTGCAACAGTGACACTGAATCACTGCAGACAGGTACGCGTCCTGTGCCACTCACGTCAGAGATAACAAATCAAGATTAGTACGTCTTCCTAAGAAATGCTGATGCAAGAGTCTAAACACGCACGCTTTTTTCTAACTGGAGAAAAGTGGAAAGACCAGGAGGAAAACTAATGACAAGTGTCATAATGTTTCAATATTCAACAGTGGGAAAGGAGTTGCAACAACAATAAGGGGTGGATGGTGGTAAACTACATATACAAACGGTCTGATATGGCTGACCAATGTAGTCTAATTTTTACTGTTAACAATATATGCAGCGTACATACTGCAGATGGCTGCAGGACAACTGATTAAATTAATTAAGTTACTAAGGATAACAAAAGGTCTAGAATTGAGCTAAGGTGACCACTCCTTTGTAGTGAGGCACAGCATACACAAGTTAAATTACATGTTTATTTACATGAACTGTCAGCTGGGCAAACATTAGTGTTTATGTGCAAGATTATGTATGAAATTTAAGAATCGTAGCTAAAGTTTGGGAGAAAAAGGATCTCGTCATTGTAGCAACTTGTCAGTGTTCAGTTTGCACCATAAGAAGTCTGAATTAATGCTCTAAAACTGGGACACATACAAATGGCAACTATTCACTGCATACCATTATCTGATTCATTGAAAATTTTAATTCTTTTCCATATCACGCATGTCACTCCGAAAGACAGATAGTGAACCACTGCAGCATGATAAGCACTTGCCAACAGTTTCTACAGGTAGACTTGATTTTAATTGTGCTTGCATCACTTCAAACATCAATGAAACTAAACTCTGTGTATGCTATCCAACACATTTAACCTCAGCTATGTCACTGTGAACCCAATTAAATGAAGTGAAAAGTGATACTTCCCTCTTACACCAATACAACCATACCGTGGGAGCAGGTACAGAAATAGCAACTTAAGGCAACGTCAGTTGTCCCGAGTATTTGAACCTCTCTGCAAACCTATCACAACCACTGTCTGTCTGCAACCTTTGTACCTATTTCATGCTCAGTGCCTCAGCTTCTTAAGATCAAACCCTCTCCACATTTTGTTTGAAGTCTTGTTTGTAGTCATTCGTTTCAATTTCACCACAAAAAGCTACACACATCACTAAAATCATTACAGGAAATGTATTACATATTGTGATTGTCCCAAAATTCAGAATATACTGTACATTGTCATATAAATTCTTAAGTTCATATTGCCCTTCATGTAACTTTAAATTTCACTGGAGCCTGAATATATTTCAAGGAACCAAATGTCCTCTGACTTAGGAGGGGAGTGAAACCATGTTTCCTACTGCCTGCAAGGGCAGATTGAAGTAAAGATGCACTGCTAAGCTGCTCATCTGGGGAAAATTGTTGAACTTTTGACCAATTGCCTGCACTTCTGTGTCAACATTTACATTCCATGTGGACAAATGACAATGCACATGAATGTAGCGCTGCATTCCAGTCTTCACCTATTATACAAGGTGCAATGAGCTTTTTGGGCCAAACATCCTGAGCACCATTCGGGGCAAAACACAGAATGAGGTGAGGTAGCCATAAAAAGTGGCCTTTCATCTTTCTATATGATGTGTCGTAGTTTTACTATGTATCACAGTGGCGAGACAGTGCGTTACTGAGGTAACGAGTGTTTGTCTGTATGTGTGACTGATAATAAGTCCTGATTAATAAACATGTGATGTAATAGATTTTGGAGCACCTTGTTGTAATCTGATAATGTATTATTTCTACCATTATTTTAGCTTACAGAAATCAGATGAATACTTTCTATGTACTGTGTAAAGGCATATGGCTCATTAGCTAGGAAGGTTAACGCATTATTGTGATCGTTACGTAGCTCAAGTGCCTCTCGTTCCTGCTGTAATCAAAGTCAGCATATAGAAACTCGTGCAATACAAATACAAACGCCGGTCCAACCCATGCGGCAGGCTGAGTGATATTGTTATAGAAAGGGCAGCAAGATTGGTCTGTGATAAAGAACGAGTCACACAGGTTAGTCATCAGCCACGAACCGCGGTATTCTCAACCTCCTGGTCCAGAAATAAACTGTTAAAGATGAGGATGTAGGGGGAAAATCAGCTCGGGGAAACCTCATCCAAGAGCAGTGGCTTTAAAGTATGTAATTGCCAACTGCACAGGCTGCGACAGGATGTGGAATTTGTGGACAGGAGCCTTCCACAGAGCAATTTTGTTCCGGGTGCAACCCTCTGAATTCCCAGAGGGAGAAAATAGTAGACAGGGATTGGTTTAATATTTGGCTGTGGAATGCATGACCTGTTATAAACAGTAAAGTATAAGCATAAACAGCAGCGGGGTGCTGAAGTGGGTAACAGAAGGATCCCCCAAAACACAAGACAGGAACCTGAAAACTTCAAACATTTGTTCTGTAAAAAAACCTGAAAACCCTCACCTGAGTGGGACATAGCTCATTTTGCCTGTTCCCTTACGAAGCAGGTTAGTCTCACTGGTTTCATTCATGTTTGTAGCTAGCATTAAATCCAGACAGCATGCTAAAGTCAACAGTCAAACATGGAGCGTTTGAAACGATCACTTAAAAACGTTGATGTCATCATCGAACCTGCGACGCTGCCCTCACTTGGGAACAATTCTTGAAGTCACAAACGTTTGAACGAGCAGGACAGGGCTGTGGTTTCGAACCCACACACAGTTTGCGATACATAAAACAAGGTTGAAACAAAAGCATGGCCCCTTCGTGGAACCGCAACAGCCTCGACTTATTCCAGAGTGGGAAACATGTCGAAAGCAGGTTGGAAGTGACCGATGTCGTCATTAAAGTACGCAGAACAGCCCGAAGTCATACATACGACACAAAAACAAGTTAACCGTCGCTTTTGTCAAACTATTAACCCAAACACACCAACTGTAGCCTGGAAACACAATGAGGTTGAAGGGATTTGAGCCGCTTTACCCACCTCATTGTTCGGCCAGAGTGGAGACCCCCTCCGCAGGCAACTTTGGCTGACTTCACACCTAAAGCCCGGCTTTAAGAGGTAAACGGCTAAAAATAAAAAAGGGAAAACGGCGGCGACTCACGCATCTACACCCGCAGACGGGGTAGCTACAAGCGGGATATGGAAGCACACCTCGACGATTTCCTGGTTGTAGGAGAGGAGAGGAGAGGAGAGGAGGGGGGAGAGGAGATACAGTAGTGGAGCGGGATTGTCAACTCCAATCTATATCCCACATAGGTTTCCAGCGAATAAAGACGTGTGTGTGGGTCAAAGTGGAACAAAACTACTCCTTTGACACTTTGTGTTGCTCTATCGCCACGTTGGAGGGGACAAACCCGCGTATGGGAGCTCAGGCTCGGTGTGAATTCACCGGAGTCTCGCCCAACCCCGCTGTTTCAAAAGTAGGCTAGAGTCCCGTGATGCGTTCAAAGCCGTCACGTCAAATCCAGAACTTTCAATGCTGCTACGCAAACATTCATGTGTATTTAATAATACAGCGTTTTTGAAAGAATATGCAGTATTACAGAATGGTAGCTTGTAAACATTTACCCTGTCGCTGTTCTATTTTTATTTCAATATGTATAAATTCTGCAAATCCTCTTATTCCGTCATCATTACCTTCAGAAATGAGCTATGTTCTAGCCTTGAGCATAATGGCAAATTTCGCTACTGTTGTCCGCATACATACAGTAGATTTCACCCATGAAACACTGTAAATGAAGGGAAACTTTATTTAGAAGTCTGCATTTAATTGTCCCTTTTCACATCCATAATTGGGAATACCAAATTGAAAAAAGCATCTGATAAATGTTTGAAATAATAAACAATGATGAGATAAGATAAGTACAATTCCTAAAACCCATTACACTAACTTCTTCTTTTTAAACACACGGTATTTCTTCAAAAAATACTGCTTCTATTGATCTTCATTCAGATTTCCTCAGAAAACATCCTGTTATCTTTAGCATCTTTGGTAACTTTGGGCTTTTCACTAGACATTAAAATGAAACATTATAAAGATGGACCTATTGGTGGTTACCTAATGTACCGGATTTTAGGAATATGTGTGCGCAATTGCCTATTTTGTGGTTGTTTAACAAACTGTTCGTCTGTGTGAAAGGGGAAATAACTGCTGCTGAATCAACACTTTATCAATATTTATCTTTTTTATACTGTTTATAATGAAGGGAGTTTAGTCTTACGTGGCCCAGATTTCAACAAGATGTGGCACACACTCTTAAAAGTGTTACTTCCTCCTAATGGGGACAGCAGTGGAGGAGAGGAATGCATTACGTCTGCACGCCTGCATGGCATGTGTAAACATCCACAAAGCCAATATGCCTTACTTCCTATTACACTCACACACACACACACACACACACACTGTTCTGCACAATTGTTAGTCTGGTATTTTGTACCCTAGAAAGTCTCACATTTCAGGAAAAACGAATATTTTTCAAGACATTGTCCAATTTTCCAAAGTCCAAAGGCTGATCAAGTGTGTGCTTGTCAGTGTGTGTGTGCTCTTCCCAGAAAGTGGCTCATAAGCAATTTGAACGACTCATACAGTAATGTTGGCTTTCTCTTGTTCCCCTGCTATCCTTTACCACAGCTTTATTTCCATGGTTTGACACCACTTTTTCAACCACGTCTCTGGCTGGCTGTTTCACCGGAGAACCAATTGACAGCAAAGATGAGGCAACATGAGACTTTGATGAGACAATATTAAGGTATCTAAATAGATAAAATAGGATTTTGTATTATATTGATGTAGGTTTTGAGTTTTCCGAATAATAGTGGCAAAACTGCTGGTGTGATAACGTGGATGAGTGGGGAACTAAGCTGCTGAACTACACTTTTCTCTGTCTTTCTTTTTTCTCCTTCTCTCACTTCTTTGCCTTCTTCAGAGAGTCTTGGATGTGTTAAATGACTGTCTTGAGGCAATGTCTGAAAGCTTCCACTTTCACTACTGGGACTACTACTTGAATAGCAGCCAAATAAAGAGCATTATAGGAGTGAATTTAAACCAAGGAAAGAGTGTCAGCCTGGAAGCAAGGTTTGGCAGAGTTTCCCAGACAGGGATTAATACGAGACAGCCTGGAGTGTCATTCGGAGTAAACAATAACCCGCGTAACCCACAGCTTTGCAAACACAGTATGTTCAGTATGTATTTTCAAGGCGAGCATATGTGTACAGGGAATGAAAGTGTCTGACGCTTAGGTATTTTATTCCATCTCCGTTTTGACAGACACTGAATGTGGCTGTGGGAGAGTGAAATGTGAATAAGAGACAGAGGGTTAAAAGCCCTGGGCTGCAGGCCAGCAAAGCAAAGGGGGGCAGGAGGGTTTAAGACAGAAGTCCAAATGACATGTCCTAAACCGCAGGTCCCTGAACTCTCTCAGGGATGTGGGTGAGCTGACCTAATAACACAGACTGCACTAAACTTTGTTAACACTTGTAAAGAAGTACACTTTAAGGTAAATGTATAAAGGATTTTTGTAAAAATGTAGTGTAGTTTTTAAAGCCGTTGCATGATTACTTTCCATTCAACATTTTTTACAGATTCATTAGTGGCAGCGTCAGAGTGTACAAGGTTTACACTAAAAATGTACAAAGATAAATATCATGCTTCCACAGAGTCAGAATCAGATTTCTGAGAATTAACATGAACATACAGTAATTTAAATGGGTGTGTTTTTTCACTTTTCAGGACCTCTTCTATGCAGTACCCTATAAATCCACTAGATGGCACCCTGACCTTAACAAACAGGGCTGTCTCTGAGTTTGACATTGTGAAAACTGTTGTTAAAAAATGCCTTCAACTTAGAGGTAACCCCCAATGAAGGTCGTTTTAAATAAAGACTCCAAAGAAACCAAATATTTGTGAATGCAATGAATCTTAATATTTTTTAATCATAATTTACTCAACAATAGCATTTCTTTAAGTACCTTTCTATATGGAATATCAATTATCAACGCCTCACTATGAAAGGCCCATTAAATGTATACAAAATCCTTTACAGGACCCCGAACTGTTTGCCTTACAGCGGAATCAATTACTGAGAAGCCAACCAATAATAACCAAGATATCGCAGATATGTATACAAGTCCATTTTTTTCTGTTAATCCCAATCACAGATCCAATGTCTCAAAGGGCCTTACAGGCTCACAGCAACCAACGGTTCCTCACCAAGCACAAAGCTCTCTAAGAAGACAAGGAAAAACTCCTCAACACGTAAGACAAAAAGGAAGAAACCCTGGGAGAGGAAATTCAAAGAGAGATTCCGTCCGCAAGTGGAATTGAGAAATTAAAAAGAAATTAAATAATATTAATAATAAAATAGTACAATAACATCCAACACACAAATAAATACAACAAAATATTATGGAGTGAGTGTGTGGGAGAGAGTATACGTGAGTGTAGTGTCCATGATGGAGTCCAAGAAGGGATGGGATACTGGCTCTTTTTCGATATGGTGTGGTTGGATGAAATCCTGGGAGCCATGAGGGCCGATGCATCCGAGGGCCCTGTGAGGTGGAGCTGGTTGGATACACACACTACCGTATCACAGAATAGTGCACGTGATTATTATTGTCAGTGAGAAAGCTTTGAAAAACAAAAATTTACCAAAAACTTCAAATAAAGAATACACAATTTTTTTCTGTACTAAACAAAAGTTGCTGTATTTTTTTGTATGTTGCATTCACAAGTTGCGTTTTTACAGCTACGACTCCCTCACTGTACATACAAATGTAAATTTACAGATGGGAGAGAACTTCACTGTCAAAATACGTGACCCAACGACACAACAGGCATCATGTGTCGATCTGAAGATTAATCGATGACAACGAGGATTCCCTTAGAATACGACGTCGTCCTGTTGAACAATAAAACGCAGTCAGCGTCCCTCATTGAATCAATACGGGACGCAAAATGTTCTTTATTTTTATGCACGTCTGGCAGCATAATTCAGTTTTGGATTTGCAACAAAAATGTCGTAACCGTACCAAAAGTAACTTGGGAATACAACCTACAAAAAAATAAGCAAACCTTTGTTTGTTACAGATGAATTCGTAAAATTACGCACGGATTTTGTGCTTTTACGCACGAAAAGGAGGATTGCACGCGAGCGATTATTGACAGTTATCCCACTTCAAAAGTGATCAATTTTTAAGGAAAACAGGGTCATTTGTCAGAGCAGACAGGACAGCAGTGCTTGTTTGTAAATAGCTCAGGTCTCCATGTAGAGACCTGATCCCTTTTGTTTTGACTGTCACTGAGTACTGAGTGTGTCCTTGCACTTACTGCGCTGGCCTGTCATTCACACTAAAGACAGACGAGAGAGGACACGCTCTCTCTCTCTCTCTCTCTCTCTCTCTAACACCCGGGGCCGCGGCACTGCTTGAAAACAAACTGCGGCGGCGGCTCCGGTTACCGGACCCGATCGATGCGCAGGAGGGTGTCGCGTTGCTCGGAGGCTCGAGTATCGACGCATGGCCGATCGCTATCATAATCACACTTCCCCCCTCTTATCACTTACCTACTGAATAAAACATCTGCCTTCCTGCCTGTGGATCGCTCACTCGCCCACACCCAAAATCTGCTGGGAGGGAGAGACGAGGGGGGGGACTTAGCCAAGTATCTGAGCTGAGTGAGGTAACAGGAGAAAAGTGCAGGATGTCCATGATGAGACCCCCAAAGTTGTTTTTATTACACGCATCTCCAAATACACTTCTCCAGGGATGCTTCAACTAAAAGGATAGTGTGATGTATACTCCAAAATCAGCTCATGATTTAGGATTTTGACCCACTGAACACTGGGAAATGAGAAATTGGTCCCATTAGAACCCCATTACTAACATTTCCCCAGAATGCATCCTGATATGTTTAGTATCTTTGTAAACTTTGGCCGTTTCACTAGAATTTACAATAAAAGTCTGGTGTTTATTGATGGTTACCTCACAGTTTAAGAGGTCTGTAGATGTAGTTGAGGGAGATGTCAGCATCTGTCGAACGGCAGCATGTCCTCCCAGGATGGACAGTTACATCATCATGGTAAGAAGTCAGCAAAAAGTCCTAAAGAAAAGCTCCTCTCAGTCCACAGCAAACACAGGTTGGTGTGAGCATTTTCTACCGTTGATTACTTAAAAACAGAGAGAGAAGGGTGATAAACAGTAAAAAATGATGACATCATCATGCATTTCAGCAATTGTAGGGACGGCTGATACAGCATTTTTGTATAATTCTTATTCTAAGTTTCATAGGGATAATATGCATTTTTGGGGTTTATATTAATGTCAAACACATCAGACCTTCACCAGTTCAAAGCATATCTGCAGTTAAAGTTGTGAGTGATGGGATTAAATGTGTTATGATAAAGTTATTGTTGATTTCTCCTGTTCTCCATTTCAGTCCAATCATACTCCGATATGAGTGAGGACAGTCGATGCGTGCTATTAGCTCCTTGATGTCACAACCCAAGGCTGTTTTGGGGGCCTGAGGTAAATGTGTCAGATTTTTACAACATGGGAGGAGGAAGATTAAGATTAAGAATGTGGTATTTTGTTTTGTTCACCTGGTCTGCAGAGACATGAAGATGAAATGTTCAGCAGCACGTGATTTAAACAGAATCCACAAGTGGAGTGGCACCAGTAAAAAACTGCACCGCTGTGAAAAATGAAGAATGGATAAATTTAGTGGGTCTTTTTACTTTGATGAACCATGATAATAATAATAATGTAGACTGCAAAAATAACACATTATAAAACTCACAATTTGTAGAGTAGTTTAGATTATTAGATATTTAGTTATGATTTTTAAATAACCATTAAAAACCTGTTTAATCAACATTATTTAGTATCCTTTTATTGCATTTCTCCCCATAATAAATTCTTTGTTTGGTTTGTTAGGATGAATCTTTTCACACAAGAATTTGATATAAGATAATGAATATGGATACCTCAAAACATAAAAGGTTAGTTGTGAACTTTGGACGTAAACAGTGAAGTTTATTACTTTTTTGCTTTGCTTTGCTGTCAAAGCAATAAATCACAATACTTTTTTCATGTTCATGTAAATACATGGCCGACTGAAATTGGCCTAAATCAATGTAGTCTTATTCAGAGTAATCGACCTTGTAAATCGATTTACAGTATATGTAAAAATGTTACATAAACACAACATACATACCGAAAATTTGTATTGCACCTGGCAGACTCATATGCATACACAGATAAAGCAATGTATATATACAGTATCTTCACCAAATGCTATTAATTAATTTAATTGCTCATTTCCAGTCATGCATTTATCACTACACAAACACATATCGCAGTGATGTGTGCATGCAGGTGCAACATTTTATTATTTCCCTGTATTCTTTTTTGCCCATTGCTTTTATTTCACAACCATTTATTCTTATCATGATAAACTGTCATTTTACACAAAGTGCAAGTAGAAAAATTGCAAAACAAGACAGAAAGGCCATCACACTTGCATTTTGCCCATTTAGGGGCCTCCAGGTGGCCACGGGGCCCTAAGCAGCTGCTTACTTTGCTTGTGCCCTGGGCCAGCTACGCAAAAGCTTGTCAGTTTTCCGGACTTTTGCAACTTGAGCTTCCTTGTAAGATTTTAGTTGAAGTCAAGAACTGCCTGGAGCAGGTGTCAAACAGGCAGCATTACATCTGAGAGAAAGGAGAGTTTTCATAAAACTTAACTCGTTTACTAATTCAGAGCTCGAAGGATTTTCCTGGAGTTGTCCTTCCGGCCCAGGATGCTTCAGCTGAGCACTGTAAATCTGAGCGGTGCCTTGTAGCCGAAACACAGATCCACCACGGGTGCTGGCCTTAGGCCCACTATGGGATAAGTTGTGGCAGTACTAATCTGTAGTGTTGGCTGTGATCCATTAAGCATTGGTTAACATTAAATCAAAATGTCAGGACGACAGAACAGTACAAAGTGTGTAGGTTAGAGCCAACTGTTAGAGAGGGAAAGCGAGACTAGCTGTTAAGCTATTAAAGGCAATTAACAAAGTGGTCAATAGGGGCCGAGCAGCAGAGAGGAACACTCCGAGATGGAGGGATGAGGGTGTGAAGTGACAGTCAGCACATCTGGTCTCATCAATAATGCAGGAAGCCTTTAAACGGCAGTTTGTCGCATATTGAGCGCTGCTGACTGAAATCAAGCCCGACACCCAAGATGCTGTCAGGGGAGAGTGAATGGTTGACGGAGACGGAGAGGAGGGAGGGAGGTGGTGAGGATGGCAGGGAAAAGTGGAGTAAGTTCAGCTTTTTTTGGTTAAGGCTTTTTCCTACACGAAGCATCTAATGGAGAGATTCCTGTGAAAGGGATAAGTGACACTGATCTACTTTCAAGGTTAGGAGAGTGAAGGTCTACCACTGTGGACACTTGATTTAGACCATATTTAAATTGAATGAAAGAAAATAAATACAATCACTTCACTTGAATCTGTTGATTGCTTTTATTATTAAAATGAAAAAAAAATCTACAAACAAAGCAAAACAGGCCTAACAGGCTCTTTTAGGAGTACAGACATTTTGTTTACACGGATTTCTTGCACAACAGTGAGCATACTCTTCCAAAAAAGAAAAAGGGTTCCACATTAAAGACTGTCCACTGCTATGAAATCTTCTCAAAAGGGTCAGCTGGGTGTTCATTTGCCTGTGATCAGCGGATTTCTTAGAACGACGATGACTGAGTCGCCCCTGAGGAACATCTTAGAGATGTAACGGTCTTTATTCACAGGCTTAGACTTCTTTTTTCCCTTCCCGCTCTTGGGAACTTCTGTCCACATCTCCTTGACATTCTCTAAGACCATGTTACAGTGCCTGAAACAAGAACACAAATAAAATTATGACCGACACATGGCAAGGATTTCATACTGAATGGGAGTGATATTTTTCTTAATAATTAAGTCACACATGGGCCATTTCTCTCATGTTCACAACATTCATTCAATTTCAACAATTATCCAATCTTGAAATAATAAAATAAACAACAAAACAAGTAAATGTTCTCTCTTCAAATTTGAAATTGGAATTACAATTTGAAAGTTCTGTTGTACAGTACGGTGATGCCCCAAAAAATGCCAGAGAAAAAGGAATGTGCAGTTCTTTCAGTGAGAACGACAGTGGAGTGGCTGCTGCGGCGGTTGTGGGAGAGGGAGAAAGAGGGAGGGGGGGAGACATGGGGAAAAGCTTGAATTTTGCTGAGGCTTTTTCACAACTAAGCAAAGCTGTGCTCAGCTTCCATATTTGTACTGTGCTTGTGGACGGGATAAAAAATTGCACTGATCATTTCCTGCTGCTGGACTCATCTTTATTAGTTTAGCATTATTGCCTCCTGACTTCATTTGTAACCTTGAGGTATGTATTAGTTTCAATGTTGCCTAACAGTCCCAAATCCTTCAATCTTTATTCACTCTATTTCAGGTTTGGTAGTCTAGTTTATGTTTTAAATATCATTCATCAATATTGTGCCAAAACAATTTTCTGCACAAGTTGAGTAAATCTCAGAAACATTTTGAAGTACGCTTTAAAAAGATTTCAAGCTGGTACATGTGACTCTTCAATTAGAAATCACATATATTAAGAAAAAAATGAGAAAAAAGTACACACTTTGTCTTGGCATGGTCTCAGGGCTCTGAGAATTCCCAGCTATCCTGGACTCGTGTTCATATTTACCTGTCAAAAGCTTTGACTCTGCCGAGCAGCTTCTTGTTGTTGCGACAGTTAATGAGGACCTGTGTGTTGTTCTTCACTGACTGAGTGAGCACAGACAGGGGGCCAGTGTTGAACTCCTCCTCTTCACGTTTCTGGAGCTCTTCAGGCGTCATTTCTGACTTAGGCTTGGTTAACAGACTCCTGAAAATGCAAACAGATGCAACACAATGACTGAAAGACCAGATATTTAGCACTGAATAGTTGTTGTATGTGTATATATATATATATATATATTGTGGGTGTATATAGTTATATATATATGTATATTGGTTGGTTATATTTAATTTTGTATTATATCGTGTTTTATTGTTTTATATATTCTATGTTTCTTTTATCACTAATTTGTTGTTATTGTTGGTGTTTTGCTGTTATTAGCTACTGGATCACTTTAATTTCCTTCGGGATTGATAAAGTATCTAACGAGAGACGCGCATGCTCAGACACAAAGTTAGCGTTTAGCTGACTAGCTGATACCCCAGCTATTACGGCCTAAGCTTAGAAAATGCACAGACTCGTTCACAATAAGACCTTTGCGTATTTCTCCTTCACACAATGTAGTTATTTCACAATTGATGCCTGATGTAAACGCCATCAAACAAATGGTTAGCCAGCACTGCTATCCTGCATAGCATCGAGTTTAGCATTGTAGCTAACGGACTCATTCATACGACTGAAAATGTGCACGCTAAACGTAAACACACGGTTCAACCAATAGATTATCCGGCCTTCAAATATAAATTTGATATACGTACATTTTGGCTTAATGTTGATGTTTATGTTAGAGCTCTTCTTCACCGGTTGCCTCCGTATCCGAAACGATTCTTTCACGCTCGTAAGGCACAAGCAACTTCCAGGTCATCAGAGTACGCGCTTTACTTCTCCTATAACTTCCGGGTTACCATAGTATTCATCTTTGTAATTTTTGGCGCCCTCTCCTGATCTGACATTTTTGATAATTTAGCCCAATTTCTTAGAGCTAAATTCCTCTAAAACAACTTTAATTATTATTATTATTGTTGTATATCACCTTTCATACATTGAATGAAGTTTAAAGTGGTTGTAATACCTATGCAACAGTATAGTTAAAATAATACAGGATTAAAACATACAAGTAAAATCAAAGGTAATATAACAAAACTAAATACCGTTGTGCTCATGATCATGGTCAATTTGGGGAAGAGTGAGTGACAACACAGTTTAATCTATGGAATACAGTCAAAGTCATGCAGCAGACTCATGTTAGTACATAAAATGTACTAATATAGCCATGTTACAGAGAGCTGGAGATCAGGTATACTCAACATATACTGAAAACTCATATCTAAAAGCAAAATGTTTCTAGCTTTTGGCTACCGTACTGTTGGATATGGGAACCCTGGCAATCAACACAAAAAGAACAAAACAATGATTTTACAAGGGCATTATTGATCCCAGTGACAAAACGACCATTTGCACGTAGGAAAAATTTTTTTTTTAACTGCATATAGGCACAGAATATAATTACCTTGGCCTAAAGATGCATGCAGGGCATTTATCATGATCAAAACAACAAATCCAGGTACACAAACCTGTACAAATCTGGATCATCATCATATTTTGTTTTAATATTTTGATTGTTTTGGTTGTGTTTCACTGCACACTCTGTACACAGAGCTATGGCCATACTTTAAGTACATAGGGTCTTGATGATGAAGCTTTTTGAAACTGAAATTGAGAGAGCGAGAGAGGAGGGGCAAAGATCAGATAACCTTTAGGCTTTTTAATGTGATCTACCTGTCTGTCTGTCTGTTTGTCTGTCTGTCTGTCTTCTTCTCTCTATCTATCTATCTATCTATCTATCTATCTATCTATCTATCTATCTATCTATCTATCTATTTATCTAGTGTTTGTTCGTCGTGAAGATGACAGGCTTATCAACAAAGTGAATAAGTCATTGGATAAGACAGACAGTACTGAGCTGCTGAATAAAACAAATCAAATAACGTCTCTTGGTGTCTTTCTGTTTAGTTTCATGTATGTTTTCAGTCAGTTGGAAAAATGGACACAGAAAAAAAGAAAAAACAGCAGGATCAGCTAGGCCGATACCACGGACCCCAACAGATAAGTCTTTGTGTTGCTCTTTAACACAACAAGAATGAGGAAACGTGTGTGTGTGTGTGTGTGTGTGTGTGTGTGAGTGTCTTGGAGTGAGAGAGTGTGCAAAAGAGCAAGAGAGAGAGACTAGGATATAAGCTACATTATCTACACAGCAGCGCAATGAGACATGGAGAGATTGGCTTTCTGGCAAGAGACAGACAGACGCCGGGGGGTGTACAACCCACCCACCTTATTTCAAAGAGTGGCAGATCTACCTGTGGAAGCCACTTGTTACAGATAATAGCGGCCTGTGTGCTGCCCATGCACAGAGGTGAGTGCACAGGATTAATTTCCAGAGTTTGGCGATCTGTATGAAGCACACCCAGGTGAGCCAAATCTTCATCTGTGTGCACGTGTGTCAGATATGTGTAAGTATAAATCGAGTTCCCATCACAAATACAACCATATTATTGAAGATTGGCCAAAGGGATTATGCTTGCATTGGATTGACCCAGAATGAATGAATGTGGATATTTTAGGCAGATATGATGAGGATACAGTATTATGATTATTATGATAATTATTCTTATTAATTCTGCACACAGACAAAAGATATATGACTACAAAAAGTGTGAACAAATTACATAAAACATACCAAGAGAGATGCAAAATCAAAGGACTTTAAGAAGCCTCTCCTGAACTAAACTATAAACATATATGAATTGCAATAAATTGCAATTAATCATACCAAAACTCAACAGAAGATCCAATTCTGTTCAGTTAAACATTAAGAAATGAAATGAAATGATTAATACATTCATTTTGAATTTTCTGTGGTTGGATTTTCTAACAAATTTAATGTCATTTAGTGTTTAAAATGAGAGAATAAGAGGGATTTCTCTGCTCATTGTTTAACAGCTCCAAATACCAATAAACCCAAATGTGTGACTGTGGGAGGCCGAGAGCGGCTCAGATGGTGGTGCTGTGCTTTTCTTGAACCAAGATTAACAACTTGTGCATGGCCATTGGAAATCAGATTCCACCAGCAGGGCGGCGCCAGAGAGACGTAATTGTCTCAGTAGACTCAATTACTAAATCCCCATTATAATTTAATAAGGATTTGGGAGAAAGAAGAAGTTTCTGCCTGTTTCACTCCTGCAGTATGACAGAAATCTGTTTGTTCTTTGTTATCAATTATTCTCGTTTCTCTGTAACTGTTATTTGTTCGTGATGTTTGCCTGCTATTTTTGTCTTATTGTCTTGATTAAAAAAGCCCTCCTGATAAATCCTTTTTATTTTTTTGCAAAAGAAGTAAGATAAAGCATTATTAATCTCTGTTAAATTCATCCTTATTCTAGATGTGTGTCATTTCATACAGATTTCTCCAGATTGCGGCCTGATATATTTGGTCTCCCCGGTGGTTAGCACTGTTGCCTCATAGCAAGAAGGTCATGGGTTCGAACCCCGGGTCGACTTCCACACCTTTCCATGTTTTCATGCTCTCCCCGTGCCTGGAGTTGGTCCCCGGGAGCTGTTGTGTGTGTGTGCTTGCATGTGCATGTGTTGTTGGCTGCCCACTGCTCCTAATACAAGGATGGGTTAAAGTGCAGAGAATTAATTTCCCCAAGGGGATCAATAAAGTACCCTTCTTCTTCTTCTCTTCTCTGTTTTTTTCACTACAATTTCAAAGCCCACTGTTCATGAAGGTGAACCCCTCGGTGGTCACCTCATAGATAAAGATGTTAACAATATTAAAAGGTATGTAAAACACACTTGGTGGCGGACAATAAAGTAAAGTGATAACCACAAACACAGATATATATATGAGAGGGTACAGGGGACAACACACTCTCAGTACTGAACTGCCCAGATTACCTGGGTTGTGTGATGATTTATTTCCTGATACGGTGCACCTCTATGGCTGGTTTGGACCTCTAGGTTATTAGTAAAGAATCTTCCAGAAGAAAGTGATTATTTATGACCTGATAACAACTGTATCTCCTTACAGTTACCTCGGGGTCTAAAAGTTCACACCAAACCTGTTGATTCACACCCTGTCCCCCCTGTGACCACAATTGCTCATGGCAGTCATGAAAATATTATTATCTTTGTATGTGTGTGGAGCTTCAGTGTCGCTGTTGAAGTTACCTGATCCCAGCCCGGTCTGCTTTAACCACGGCACGGCTGGGAGTGAGACTGGGCCTGCATGGAGAGGTGCTGGACTGGGCTCTTCTGATAAAAGACTCTTTTGTTGAATGAAGGCACTCATCCAGAGAGCTGCTCTAATCTCTATCACCATACATCTACACTATGTTCTTTATTAATTTATATCTCAGGGGGAGCAGGAGAAAAGGTGAGGGGGAGTTTAACAGGCAGTGATGTCACTGGCTGGGTGAAACAGAAGACAGATCAATCAGATTAGGAAAATCTGAAAATATTGGGTTTACTCTGCATGGAGAGGTGACATCACAGCCTGCTCTGCATGCTTTCTGTTCAAAACGAAACCTTCAGCTGCACATTGGAGCTGTGGATGTCCACAGCAGTCTGCACGCTGAGGATCACAGCACCGTGCATGTCCACAGACACATCATCCTCTCCATCATTTCATGGAATGAATCCATTCCATAACAGTGCTTTTATTTATTATTAATTCCAGACAGTAAGCTAAATCAGAGATTAAAAATTCCCTGTTTCTCCCTGATCCCTGATCTATGTTATGCCATAACTGTTGACCAAAATTATTAAAAAATGATAAAAAGCAAAATTATATACAGTATGTATTGGCTAAACATCTGTAATGATATATATATATATATTTATATGAATACATATACATAAAATGCGGACTATTATTCTGGAAATGTACAATATGTTTTAAATGAAATTGGATCCAACTGATTGATTAAAAATAATAAAACATTTTGGGTTTTTTTTAACAAATCAGAAGAAAAACCAAAATATAAAATTTTAAAGACTTTTTCCATTTATTGTTATTCATATTGGTCCCCATAAAAAAAAATCTCTTTTCTGATCATCTGCTTCAATATTTATCTAATATTTGAAAGAGAAATGGAAAAGTGACTCACATCCAGGCACTCGTGTGGATTTTCTGCAGATAAACGCCTTTATTTAGAGGGATAGATCATGTTTTAAAAAAATAAACATGAAACATGATTATTTTCTCTTAGAATGGATGAGATAATTTGTCATACTTCAGTGCACCTGTTAGAACAACTCATGCGCTCAGGACATTCCTCATTTAAAAAAATGTATTCATATTCAATATGATTGTATTTTCTAAAACCAAACGGTTGGTCAACATGCTCGTAAAATCAATCACTGAGTTCATCCGTTTTCATCATTTTTGTCAATATTTTTCCAACATTCTGAAGCTTTATAATATCAGAAGATGGCACGAGGCCTGAAACAGTGACAAGCGCGCAAAACCAAAACATCACGTTAAGTTAGAGTTATGTGGAAAATAAATGACGAAGAAGAAAAGTTACAATTAGCACCATCACGTTCATCAGAAATACAACACTCACACACACTTTGGAAATCTGCACTGGAAATATCGACTCGCTCTTATAGAGTCTGTTTTACAATTTTGCCACAAATGCGCTGCAAGTGTTCTGTAAATCACCGATCAAATTAAGTTTTGACATATCTTTCAGAAACAGAGACAGCAAAATGTTGCGGGGTATTTATCAATGCCTTTGACTTTTTATAACATCAAACGAGTCTGGATATCATTTGATAAAACAGGCCAGGGCCTATCGTTATCGACCTGATTTTGTTCCTCTAAATTCTATAGCGGATATTTTACGCGTGCGTGTTTTTACTTTGGTAAATGCTAAATGTTATTTCTCTGTGCTCCAAGACAAAGGAGGGCTCGTATTAACTTGAGGGCTGTAATTTGGAAAGTCATTACGGCAACCAGGGAAGTCTGAGTGCGCGTTCTTGGATAAAAATGGTCCTGGAGACGTCTTGGACGCTGCGCATTCCTCTTGGCACGGGCTAAACGCTGCGGCGCACGGTATTTGGTGCGAGTAAAAATAGCTGGCTTGTCCCGAGATCATGTTAAAGGAGCACGGATCCGACAGCGACAGGGTGCACGCCGGGATGGATGTGGAGAAAGCGGTGCAAGCTGCGCCAATCTGATGGCGACGGGATTGTGCGCAGCTGACTCCAATGTAAGACATCTCCTGGTGCGTCTGCACGATGCGCTCGGCCTCCGCGGCACTTGTTGCGCTCACCCGGGACCGCTGTGCCATCACCGACGTGGCATGGTTGGAGAAGCGGGGATGAGCGCCGAGATAGGGGCCTGCGCTAAGGTGGGTGCGCACCGGCGTTTGGAGGGGGAGAAACGGCGGCACCGGCCAATAAAAGGAGCCCGCCGCGGCCAAAGTCACGCTGGTCGCTGTGTTGGACGACATCAGGCGACTCCCTCCCCTTTGGAGTGCCAGCTTGGTCCTGGTGCCAGACGAGGCTCTGCGCCGGAGTTTCCCCGACGTGCCCCCAATGAACACGTCCTCGCTGCAGGGGTCCAGCATCCAGTAGTTGCCTTTGCCCGGGTCGTCATAGTGGCGCGGCACTTTAACGAAACACTTATTGAGGCTGAGATTGTGCCGGATTGAGTTCTGCCAGCCCTGTCTGTTCTGTCGGTAGTACGGGAAGTTGTCCATGATGAACTCGTAGATGCCGTTGAGTGTGAGCCGTCGCTCCGGGCTCTGGCGGATCGCCATCATGATGAGCGCGTTGTAACTGAAAGGAGGCTTCTCGGCTTTAACGCTCTCATCCGCTCCTCCACTTTTCTTCACGTCCCCTTTATTCCCCTCTCGTTTGCTGTTTGCTTTGCTCTCCGCCTCGGCGCACCTCTTGGCTCTGTCGCACTTTTTGTCTTTCATCAAGTTTGCCTCTGGAGCAGGTTTGTTTTGGTGTTCCTGGGACGGGGAAGGAGACTCCTGCTCATTCATCGCCTCGTCCTCTCGTCTCCACAGCAGGCTGCTGATACTGAATGAAGACTTGTGGAACAATCGGTCCGGAGTTTTAAAATCCTCCATGTTGGTCCGAGATTAAAAATCCACAATGCTGCGCGGAGTCACTGGAGCCACAGAGGAAAGACGCGCACATCCAAAGTGCCGAGGAGCCAAAGACGCACTGGCTCTGATCCCAGTGCGCACAGGACTGTCTCTCTCTCTCTCTCTCTCTCTCTCTCTCTCTCTCTCTCTCTCTCTCCCTCTCTCTCTCCTCCTCTTCCTCGTCCATGTGGAGAGGCTTCGGAAGATGAAGAACGAAGCAAATTGTTATCGAAGTTCCGTCCCTCCCAATAAAAGCCCTAATAGGCCAGGTGAAGAGTCGCCCACAAACCGTGCGCTTGTTTTAACTGTCAGTCTGCTGGAGGTGGGCGGAGCGTGGGAGCGACCGGAGCTGTCCGGTGCTGAAAGTAGCGCCCGTAGGCAGAGAAGGGAAGGAGGGGAAGGAGGTGTAGAACGAGAGTGGAAGAGGAGCAATTAGAATAGAACAAGATACAACAGAAAAGAATAGAACAGAATAGAACCGTAGAACAAGATAGAACAGAACAGAATAGAATAAGATAGAACAGAATAGAACAGAATAAGATAGAACAGAACAGAATAGAACAGAATAGAATAGAATAAAATTAGATAAAATGTATGTGAGAAAGACATGGAAATAAGTCTATATGTTAAACAGGTGTACATAGATACAGTACGTACATTAGGTATGTATATACACAGTATGTATATGTGTGTAAGTGTACTCGTGTATGTGTGCGTTCCTCATTTATTGCCACAATAAACAATGGTGTGTTTGAATATTGCTCCCAGTGTGTTTAGATACAATGAGTCCATCTGTTGTTGACCATAAATAACCACAAACACACACCCATCCTGTACGTGCACACACACACACACACGCGCGCCCGCACACACCTCAGTGCTTGTCTGCTTCGACATTCTCCAGTGCTCATCAGAGCGAAATCCAGACTGTAAATGGGTTTTGCAGAACACAGCTTGCCTGGGGTGACTGACAGGCCGTTGCCATGGCAAAGCAAGGTGACGACCACAGAGATCTCCCAGCTCTGCCCGATGCTCGCTGCAGCCAGCGAGGAGGAAGCTCACAAGTATGGCAATGCAGCATCTCCACCTCGGCCTTAATGCTGAATCACACACGCACGCACACACACACATGCACGCATACGCACGCGTTATGTTATATAAAGCGTGACATAGACAATTACAACGAGGACACACACACACACACACAAGATGCATGCAAACAATGTTGCGATATAGGCATGCAGATAATTCGGAGTAGCAGAGACGATGTGCATCCAGGCGGGACCGACATAAGGAGACACACAGCAAACTTTGTGAAGCTCCTGGCCCCTCTGTTTTGTCTTCTTTTAGAAGCTGCACAGCCCAGCGTGATGAATATTTGATGGGCATTTGCTGCTTCATCTGCATGCTTGGAACTCGGGACCATAACAGTGGCACAGACAGCTGGTCAGTCACACACACTGTCTGTGCTCCCGTGGGTTCCTTTAAAAGCAGAGGAAGGTAACATCCAGGTTTCAAACAGGCCCCACGTCACCGTGCAGCGACCGGGCCAAACCAGGCTGCACTCACTGGGAAGGCAAACAATGGATATTTGCCTCCAGATGGGTCCAACTCAGGAAAGAGTATGGTGACATGCCTTTTAAAGAGCTCACTTGGAAAGAGTTCACTTTCAGCAGCTTGAACATTAGCTCCACTTTAAATTACACACAATTGTCTGTCTCGGTCACATCGCGTGCACAGCAGATTAAATGATTTATCAGTATGGTTATTCTGTCTGCGACGCACACAGATGGAATTTACAGCCATCCCCGTGGCATCCGTTATCCATCTGCGCTCATTTGGAATCTGTCAGCCACACAGAGGCCCACAAAGGAACGGGAAAGGTCTCATGCCTTAATCAAATGTGTAATTATTCTGGTTTTGACCCATAAGTACAGGGTGGGTGGAGTCCAGTCCTTAGGTAGATTAATATTTAAAGATGTACCATCCTGTGATTTAGTGTTAATGTTCACTGGAGTGTTTATTGGACTTTATTCTGATTTACGGTGCTGAACTGTGGGACAATTTGCAAGAGAGGGCAGTGTGTAAATAAATTATATTATATTATTATGACATTTATATACTATGCTGTACACTACACCGAGTAGAACTGCAGCCCACCGGCATCATCGCATAACAAAGGAGTGTATCACACGGCCATCTGATCACACCGGCTCTCATTACACTGACACACACTCAGATTGTTTCTTTTTGCTGAATATTATGCTCCCGTACACACAGTCTCATTCTGGCTAAAGCCTCCGATCCAACACCATTTGTGAATAAATGAATGCCCCATTCTTTCTAACTTGGCTGCTCATCTGTTTGTAAAGCAACTTCCATCCTCTGCTCCCTCATTGAACAGTATATTTATGTGACCACGTCAGACAAAATTCACTCAAAATAGACAAACCCGTAAGCCAGTCAGCTGGTGAAAACCAAAAAATGTCTGAAAACGACCCAGTCTGAGATATGTGACAGGAATGATTGTTTCCCATTCTGACTGTCATTCACGTATCAGAGGATGCTGCAGAGGCAGAGAAGTGAGAGCTGCAGCCATGTGACCTTCCTTGCGTGCTCAGAACAACACATATTAAATAGCGTTCATGCTGATGTGGGATAAATTATGGAAGAGGACGTCTTCCTGCCCTTATTACTCCTGGTCGGGTTATACAAATGTTTGTAGTAGTTCACAAACACTATTGTTACACAGTTTTCAAGAAGCACAGCAAGCAGCAGGCTTGCTGTGCTTCTTGAAAACTGCGGTTACTATGCTTAAATATTGATTTGGAATTTAATTGCTTTAGAGACCGAAAATTTTAACACTTGGAGCCAGAGCTTATTTGTTACCGTTGTAATTTATCGGTGAATATACAATAAAGATTTGCTCCCAATATTGTTTGTAGCCTACATTAACTCTGATGCTCACCAGAAGCATTTTAAAGTTACAAATCAACCTATTTCGACGCATGAATATGGAAACAGGCCATCAATGTTCAAAGTGGGGTAAAAGGCTAAGGTTCAAAGTAGTTATCAAAATTCTTTAATGTTATCGTACAACCGTGGCACCTCCCCTCCCCTCAAGTGGAATCAGTCACGCTGTTTAGAGCCAAATCTCAGGCTGCCAAATGAACTGCAGCTGCCTTATTAAAATGAAACGGCCAGGGTGACATCAGTAACTTTGTCCTGTTTCCAAAATAAAATCAACAGACTCTGGTGACAACATCTATTTCATCATTGTGTCAATGTCTGAGTAAAAACTGGCAAATAGAGATTCACTACATCAAATTTTCTATCTAATATCTTATATCAAATGAGCGTAAGTAAGGGAGAACATGTATTAGAAGATTACGATTAATAAAACGGCATATTAGTTTGTTTATTATTAATAAGAAAATTTGTCACAGGTGAGGAATATACAGGGAACAAAAGTTTATATACTGTCACACATACATTCTTTCCATCTTCTCTCAAAGCATGTTTGCAAAACTGACAAATAGATTAAATATTACCGTAAAGTCAAATAACTGAAAACGTAACGTTACTGCCCTCTGGTGGTTATTAAGCGGCATGTCGGGTTTCCAACCAAACGCAACCAGTCACTCCGAATTTTAGCAATGGCGTGACAGCCAGGGAATATAAGATTCACAGGGGATGTCCCTCTAACATTACTTCAACAGTTTCATTTCTAAAGCTGAAGAAAGGTTGTGTTTTACTACCATACAGTATATCATCCTTCATTTTGAAAGGATGGTGTATTACCTTCTTTGTATGGGTTTATTCTGTGTGGGACAATAAATAGGCATCGCAGTGAGTGGACGTGGGTCGATGTTTTGTGGGTGAGTGAGTGTGGCAGAAATAACCTCAAAACCGTTACTTCAAGAGCACTCCGTTACTAATAATGATATTTCCGACATCCATGAAAGCATCCCGTGTGAGTCGCTCTAGCGACAAACCTGACGAGACCATGTTTCCTAAGAGCTACCCGTTACATCACTGACATCATGGCTTAACTATCCATTGGTTTTGGTTAGTTCTCTTTGCATGCTGATGGCAACTTAAGCATCAAATTGATCGATGGCATGAAGATTTGTTTGTAAATTCTTTTTAACTTCACTCTGGTCAGGTTAGGGGCCTCACATAATTCAGTGTGCTCCGCTAAGTCACGTGGTGTAGTCAGGGTTGTCGGAATTGCGCCCTTTCGGAACGTCAGCTGGGACTCCAAAACGTCAGTGGTTAGGTGACGATGTGTACGCGTAACGAGCACAAGCGCACATTCCAGTGTGTTCCATTAGTAATGTGTCGTCTCCAGTGAGACAAACCTCGCCCTCTCGTTCCCGAATTTACAGATTCCGTTTTTTTCTCCACAGCTGTGAAAGCATCACAACTGTGTAGCAGGAAGTGAAACTTAAAGCATCCTTGATTTTACAGAAAACTTTCACCTTCCTCAGACACTAAGGTAACGTGAGCAGAATATTAAGTTTGATACTGTTTCCGATTTAGCATCATTGCACTCTCACAACATGATGTTTAAAACAGCCCTTTAACAGCTGCGTTCCGTTAAAGCACTGAGTGACGAGGCAAATAGCGTGGTAGCGTTAGCTGCGCCCGCTAGCAGCTGAAAAATGCGTTCGACTGTTCATCAGTTTGTTGTTCATTACGGAATGACGTTTGTTGGTCGTGACTCGCTGCTGCTGCTTCTATTCAGACGATGTGCTCTGAGTCGTGTCATTTTATATAAATTCACACGCCAACGTGTTCCTGAATGTTGCTAAGCTAACGTTAGTTTTAATGTAACAGTACCAGTCAAACTCTAAAAATACTTAGAAACTCACTGGAGAACAGATTCCATGATTTGCACAATCAATCTCAATCATTAGAATTTCATTTTAGAATTTGACTATACGTGTGGTATTTATGTAGCCTTCTTTTAGTATGTTTTTAATAGAAACCATTTGACAGATGTGGCTTGGTAAGTGTTATTTGAACCTCTTAAGGGAACCAACAGTGGACCTCTTAACCAATAGTTTTATTTTAAATTCTAATGAAATGTTCCTTCTACACAATCGTACATTCTACACACTGTGTATTGGGGTCAGTGGAATGCAGAATTTATCTCCAATTTTGCAAAGTAAACCTAGACTATCGGTGTGTATCTATGTCCTTAAATGACTCGGCTGTTGAGAGGAAAAAAACAACCCAGCCCAGCTGACAGATTAGTCTTGGCAGCAGATAAACTTGATGATGAGTTGCCCTGTTGTCACCTCGAGTTCCTCATGAAAAATGACAATTTTCATCTGTCCAGATTTGCCAGATGAAATATAGAGTTTTTACGTGGTTTTGAAGGCATTTTTCCAAAATGAATAAAGCTAAATGCTACAAAGTGAGCGAGCCTGGCTCCTGACATGTTTTGACAACTGCAGAAAGCCTTCGATCTGATCACGTGGCGGAGACAGCATCTTCGGAATTTACTGGCATGATACAGGATGAGCAGACGGTAGTAGATCTTTCTGTAATGAAAGACTCTTTAAAAAATATGGCACTCCCTCTTAGTCCAGCGGCAGAACAAATGTTGTTCTCGAGTCATAAAACGATGCTGTCCACTTTTAGTGTCATGTAAGAGTTAATAAGTTAGTTAATTCCAGCTGGGGGAATGCAGTTTGGGTAAACAAAATATTAAGACAGTGCTAGAAAATGCAAGGAAGAGAGAAAACTGGTTGAATAGGTCTTGTCACCACAGTTTAGAAAACAAAAGTGTGTCACTCAAAAGTTTGAAAAGTAAACAGGCACACATTCATTGTGCTGGCAGATCGATCGTGTGAACAGGCTCACAATTCCTGTATACGTTCCACAAATTTACGCTGCTGACATGACTGTCAAGGAGTGTACTTGATATAAAACCAAACGTTTTGTTTATTCACTCCTGTTCGATCTATAATGCTTTAAATATTCTTTATGCCTTTCAGAGATTGCGTCTTTAGAGACTGTCACATGGATTCCCCTCACCAAAATCCAAGGTCTAACCCAAACCGAGAGGCAAAACGTGGTCAAAATCCCTCAGCTGCTCCCCGGAAAGCCCAGAAAGATGCCTACGCCCGACTGCTCAGTCAGCACACGAGCAACAAATACAGCCTGTATCTACATGAAAAGGAGTTCGCATCTTCAAGGGAAGGAAACGGACCAAGTACACCGCCAAGAGCCCTGAGTGAAAGACTGAACATACCGCAGCAAAGAAAAGATCAAATGATGGATTGCTCTGATTCGAGTGATTTCTCTCCCTCTTCCCTGAAAAATAAAGGAGAGGAGAGTTCATTGTCTTTGTACATGGAGAAGCTGAGCGTTCGTAGTGGTCAACAAGGCTGTGAGAGGAAGCGGGGCGTTTCTGACAGACAGCGATGCGGACAGAGGAGAGACACCACCACCAGCCAAGATGGAGACATCGACTCCGGAGAGGAGCTTGGCTCTTTGAAACAGGCCGAATCAAAAAAACAGCAGAAGAAAAACAAGGACTTGAGTGGAGATTTACCCCCTAAGGAAAGTGAGGCTGGAGGTCCCCAGTCCCCGAGGAGATGCCCCTCAAGTGGAGAGCAGGAGAAGACCAAGAAGTCCAAGAAAAAGAGTCAGCCAAAGAACTACGAGGAGGAGAAAGGCAGAGATGGGAAAATGTCTGTGGTTGATGCTCAGGTGTCACAACCCAACACCCCTCATGGCAAAAACAAAAACCGTCAAGGTGAATTGTGGGTAGTGAACACGTCTAATCAGATGTTGTTATGACGTTTTATGTTTGTAAAATCATCGGGCTTTTTTGTTTCAGGCTCAACTGCCACTTCACCTACTGACAAAAGTAAGAATAGAGGAGGCAGAGCATCGAAGAAACAAGTGTTTGAGCCCTACATGAGCGCTGAGGAAGTCTCCCACGCCCTGAAAAGAGGAGAGCTCATTCAGGTGGTTTTACAGAACTGGACTTAGTCCTACAAACTAGACAAGGGCACATTGAAGAGGACTCAAAGTACACAAGAGATACATGTAGTCACACATTATTTGTATTCAGTTTCTACTGTATGAATTTTTTTAAACTTGCAGCTAAGATGAAAACATTCAAGGTCCAGTTTCTCAACAAACCTGCTATATTAACACGTATCACTGGTGAAAGCAGCTGACTTATTTCTAATCTTTGTTTAATATCTCTGCAGGGACCTCTAAGAATCAACCCCAAGAAGTATCACGATGCCTTCATCCCATCTCCTGTAAGTTACTACGGCTCGTTTTGTCATGCCGATCAGTCCAACGATACAGCAAATCAGGCTTTGTTGCTTCAGTGAGCTTCCTGTCAGATTCTAGAGCAACTTCCTCTAAGTGTTCACTTATATGTTGACAGGACGGCACACGGGATATATTCCTGGATGGCATCGTAGCGCGCAACAGAGCTCTGAATGGAGATGTAGTGGTGGTGCAAGTCCTCCCTAAGGATCAGTGGAAGGTGAACCTCTCTCTCTCTCTCTGTCTCTCTCTCTATATGTATAACGCATATATGTAACTCATATTTGATTTTATGATATTGTG
>OMNV01009436.1:36442-52102 GCA_900303265.1 Brotula barbata
TAAAATTTTTCTATTACGGAGTTGAACATTGCCAAGAATACACAAGAATATATTTAGTAAGACAAACCAAACCTCAGTCATAACACACACACCTGCTGTGGCACCACTATTCCCTTGAACATATCACATATTGTATCGTGTTTTTCCTTTCATGATTCCATGAATCCCATGAACAATATTTCTAATGTTTTATGTTGAAACATAGAAAGCAGCATTTGCAAAAAAAAAAATGTAATGCTAAACATTTTGTTTTTTCTTATTTGCTTTGAGAATAAAACAGCAGAAATGCTTTATCATCCCATGAAAGTAAACAGAGTAGCTGGACTGTAGCTCAACTACCTTGCTTGTAGTTTAATGCAGCTTATATGTAAGTGTTACATCAGTATGTTACCCATGTACCCCCTACATGCCTATACTGACACACCAAGTAACTATATATTATTTTTGTCCAGTGTGTGTTAGACTGTGTTGTATTTCCTGTTCTCAGGCTTGATAGAGTTGGACAATGAAAAGTGCAAGGTTTCAGTCCACCTTAAAGAGGCAGGCCTGTTTTTGTTCTGTGTGCACAATGGTCCTTTGATAGGGGAGAGTAGAAGAGAATCAGTGTTTTTTTGCACAACAAAGCGTATCTGTGTTTCGAAAATATGCATACAGATTTTTGTCCAGGACAGTGAAATGCCAACATTGAGTGTATCAGCAGGAGCTACATGTTCCTCTCTTTCTAGGTTGTGAGGTCAGACACCGACTGCGAGGGTGGCAGTGGGTCAGAGACCCAGAGAGAAAAGATGACCAAAACCGCACAGGAGAAACAAGAGCAGACCCCAACGCCAAATGTTATCATGGAGGACCAGCATAGTGACCAGGATGAGATCAGCCATGTTAATAATGTCACCATTGGTGCCACAGGTAGTGTATTAATCCAATGTGAAGGTATAGATGGAATGATTGTTGCTGGTTCATGTTTAGTGATCTTGGTTTTTGAATGCTGATGGATTTTGACTGGATCGTTTTGGTATTTATTTGCTGTTCTCTGCAGTACATGTCTTCATTTTCCTTCTCTTCAGAGAACATGGAAAATGGTCAACCTTTGGATGGCCCCTCATCCTCACGGTCCAATGGGGAAATCCTTCAATGCACTGCCAAAGTCAGCATTTCATTCTCTTTATCAGCTTCTTATTTCAGGATTCGAATAAGCACATTGATGTCCTTCTTCATCTTTTCCTCATCCTCATATATCCTCATATATCTGCCAGGTGGTGTGCATCGTGGAACAGAAACACTCAAGAGCTGCCACAGGCTTCCTGAAATTTCTACCAGACAAACCCTTCGCCATGTTCTCCCCCGTGGACCACCGTGTGCCACGGATTAACGTTCCACTGGCCGACTGTCCCGCCGACTTTAGTTCCCGCCCGGGCGACTACGCCAACACCTTGTTTATCTGTCGTATCACCAACTGGGCAGCCGACAGCAACTTTGCAGAAGGGTAAGTTTGTGTCCCTGTGCCGTCTGTATCCCGCTTCATAATAAAACAAGGGCAACGTTTGGCAATGTATTCTGGTTTTTGTCAGCCACCCTGACTCTAAACACTACTTCCAGGCGACTCGCAAAGACACTCGGTCAAGCTGGAGAAATCGAACCAGAGACAGACGGCATTCTGATAGAGTACAACATAGATTATTCCGAGTTCTCAGATGAGGTTTTAGACTGCCTGCCCAAAAACCTGCCCTGGACCATCCCACCCGAGGAGATGAAACGGAGGAGAGACCTGAGGTACGGCTGTCTGGCCTAGATTTGGTTGTGTATTTCATCCTTCACATGTTTATTCCACTTCAAAGCTCAGCAAACAGAACTCAAAGATTTGCTTTTGGCCATTAAGTCATGACTCACAGCCCACTGTTTTACCGTTCGTAGGAGGGAGTGCATCTTCACCATCGACCCTGCTACTGCCAGAGATCTCGATGACGCACTGTCTTGTAAACTACTTCCAGATGGTAAACTGCTGTGTTACTGTGATAAATGATGTTTACACTGAAGAATCAGGTTTTAAGTGTAATGTTTTAGTGCTGTGAACAGATTTGGAACCATCTAAATCTGTTGACGGCAATAAAAACATCATTTTTTATTTTAAACAGGTAATTTTGAGGTGGGAGTTCACATTGCTGATGTGAGTTATTTTGTGGAGGAGGGCAATGCTCTGGATGATATTGCCAGCCAAAGAGCCACCAGTGTGTATCTGGTCCAAAAGGTAAGTGGTCCCTGATAATAAAGATGGCCATAATGACTTTTATCCCTCAATTCCTCTAAAATGCACTCCTCATATGCGTGATTTTCTGCTCTTCAGGTGATCCCCATGTTACCCAGGCTGCTGTGTGAAGAGCTGTGCAGTCTGAACCCGCTCACAGACAGACTCACTTTCTCCGTCATCTGGAAAATCTCACCCAAGGGGAAGGTACAATATGCTCACCTAGATACACTCTTGTCACTCATCTAATCAATTGGGTGGACACTACAAGTGACACCACAACAGTAACGACATCCCCAGGGCTTCTGTGTTTCTTGGTTGCGTAAAGTTCTCTCATAGAAATAAGAAACTACAAATATTCTGTCTTTTTGTAGAAAATGATTTCACTTAGTTTCAGGTCCACGAAACAAATAGTTGAATGGTAGGCTAACAAAAAGGCTACTTAATATAATTTGCCAGAATTAGGAATATTAATAATTAATCACTGTTATGGATTAAATCGAATGAGAAAAAATTACTGTATAATGTAGGTCGTGTATTATGTAGTGTGTATGCTGTGTGCTTTCTAAAAACAAAACACAGAAGAGGGCCATCCTGCAGGCCACAGCAGTTTCTTACCTGTTTTCATGCTACATTGTGTTATTTACCGACTGCTCGAATAGAAAATACTGGACGTAACGATTAATCTGTTTCTGACGATGAGCATGCCTAGTTGGAAATTAGAATGACTTTTACGTGAAAAGAGAAATGAGGATACTGATAGCTAAAGATCAAAGCGAATCCTCCTGGTGATGGTTTTGGTGCTATAGTAACTTGGCGGGGGCATTTTTCTGTTTGTTACATTAATGCGACTCTCCATTGCCCACCCTGTAGATTCTCAGCGAATGGTTTGGACGCTCAGTGATTCGTTCCTGCGTGAAGTTAAGTTATGACCACGCACAGAGTATGATAGAGGCCCCTGAAAAGCTGTTCTCTGGTGAGGAGCTTCCTCCTGTGGACCCTGAGCATCCTATTGATGAGATCCACCAGGCCGTGGTCAACCTGCACTCCATCGCCAAGGAGCTCCGAGCTCAACGCTTCAGAGGAGGAGCTCTCAGACTAGACCAGGTTAGTCTTCAATGCCTCGTTTGTCACTTTTTGTACAACGTCTCCTGCAGTGGGCCGGGCAGAAGGTAGGGATCGCTCCAAACCGTGGGGAGAGCCTTCATGAGGAGCCTCAGTCAGTCAGTAGGGGGACGGTGTGGCTATGAGAGCCAACATGCTGTCTCGGCATTATAGTCATTATGGACCTGCATTTAAAAAAAATGTTTGCTGGTTGCTATGCGAGCTCTGGTTTGTTGAAGTGTTGCTTATTTTTTGTGCTGCTATCCTTCATTTCAAGTAATCAGTTTCATTTTTGTATGATTGTGCGTTCACTAGTTTTTGGGTGAACAAACCAACGTCAAGGCATCTCAACCATTGAGTTGATTTAGTTTTTCCTTTTCCTCTCTCGTTATCCTTAAAACACTTTCCAATATCACTATCATCTGCACACATTTTAAGAAAGTGTACCTGATTTAAAGGTTTAAAAGGTTTTAAAATTGTGCCTTTTAAAACTAATGCTGAGGTTTTAAATTTTTGAATTTCTGTTTGAAAAGACATTTGACTTTTTAAAAATCATGTCTGACCTGACATTCTGTCACACGACAACATTGTTGACTTTTTGTCAAATAGGAGTGTTGCAATGGCAACTCCAGCCCAGTAAGTGTTTTTGGGTAAACAAACATGAAAAGACAATGCAAGGAAAAGAGCGAAAACTCGGAATGCACAAGTCTTGTCTTCGCTGTTCGGAATGATGACACGTGTGTCTGACTTGCTTGTCTTGTGATTGCCATCGTTATTGTTAGCGTTTCATGTCGGACGAATGAGAAAAGAAAACTTGGACGTGTGGTTTTGGACCGTGGTAATATCCTGGTTTAGGGACATTTAGGGAGGAGGATAGTTTTTGCGTAACACCGCAGTTGAAAAGAATCCATTTTTCAGCATCAAGGTACATGAAGAAAGACGTCGTCGGCAAACAGGTGTTGGAATCGAACTTCTCTTGCGTAGTGTTTGTTGGGTCTTTATGACTCGAAGTGCATTGTTTACAGCTGATCTCTGCTCCTCTGTTAACCCTGCTTTGTTTGGCAAAGTCAATAAGTAACATCGCCGCACTGACGGCTATGGGAGAATGACGTAAACTTGTGAAACCTGTCTTTGGGTTTTAGTTTCCTTATGATGCATTCTCTTGGCTACTTCATGTCATGGGGCCATGTCACTCAAACAGTGAATGGAAAATGTCAGGCCATGGTTAAATATTAGCATTTTACTAAACTTATGAATTCATTCAGAAACTTTTCACCTGGTCAGTGAACACCAAAGAAAACTAATGTCAGTGACCTACTCCAGATGTAATTTGCCAGATTGCTTAAAAAATGCTATTATTAATAAGAATGTTCCATTATTAAAGCGCAGTTCAGGAACCAAATTGGCACTGAAATATATCAAAGTGGCCTCAGAAGATGAACAGAGAACAAATCTTAGATTTAGTTGTGATTTTGCCACCATCAGTGTTGAAACCCTGCTCTGTCTTTGTCCTTCAGCTGAAACTGGCCTTCACCCTGGACAAAGAGGCCATGATGCCTCAGGGCTGCTATGTTTACCAGTACAGAGACAGCAACAAGTGAGTGACGAGTCCTCAGATTTCTCTGAATATCGCTAATGCCACTCCTCCCTAAACAAACGATGGCTCATGTAAGATGTAAAAATGTGAAGCAAAATCAGTCTGAAGTACTTTAATAATCCCTGTCCTGTCTCACTCGTGCCCTCTAGGTTGGTAGAAGAATTCATGCTGCTAGCCAACATTGCCACGGCTCATCATATCTACCAGGCCTTCCCTGAACAAGCCCTCCTCAGGCGCCACCCCCCTCCTCAGTCCAAGATGGTGGACGAGCTGCAGGAGTTGTGCGACCAGTTGGGCCTCGACATCGACTTCTCCTCTGCCGGAACGTTACATGTCAGTACTCAGACAGTGAACGTAGCCCGCTGTCATCTCTCAAACAAGCTGCGGTATTTCGGATAAGTGTGACTAACACCGGTAAATGTTTGTACTCTCCCATCATGCAGAAGAGCCTCAATGCCACTCTTGGCGATGATGAGTATTCAGATGCCAGAAAAGAAGTCCTGACTCACATGTGCTCCAGGCCCATGCAGGTTAGATCTCAGTGTTACCTCCAGGTTCATCACCAGTGTTTCATGTGATATAATTGCTCTGTTTTGAAATGACATCACTGATGTATCAGCGCTATTATTAGATGAGACATGTCTGTGTATCATATTTGGTTTAAAGTCCTGTTTAATTTGTCAAGTCATAGATTTTTCTCCATTTGAAGGGCTTCTTTTATACCATTTGTCCGGTTTCTGTATTTAACCTGGTGTGTGTTCTTTTCTAGATGGCGGTGTATTTCTGTACAGGCGAACAGAGGGACGAGATGTTTTTCAAGCACTACGCCCTCAATGTTCCCATGTACACACACTTCACGTCACCCATCAGACGCTACTCAGACGTCATTGTGCACCGCCTGCTGGCCTCTTCACTGAGTGGGTACACACACACACACAAACAGCCACACATTTAAACTAACTACAGTGTCTTAGTTTTTGGAACCGTCCTCCATTTGTCTTGCTCAGGCTAACTGGGCGATAACCCAGATTGAAGCTGAGCTTTTGTTTTTCTACCTAAACTGGAACACTCAGTGCTTTACAGAGATGACTGACAACAAACTGGACGAATGAAACACATTTAAATTAAATTGAACAGAGCATGCAATAAAATATTGGATGTGGGACACAAATAGAAGAATGATATATTTATAATTTGAAATTTCAAAGAAAGACACCTGGAGAAATAAGGTAGAAAAAATAAACAAGGCAAGAGAAATAAAATGCAAACATACTGTATTTCTTTACGTAACGTTTCTATGCAGATTGTGGTCGTCGTCTTGGGCTGGCGCCAGAAGAAGTGAAAAAGCAGGCGTCACACTGCAACGACAAAAAGACGGCTTCCAAGAGAGTCCAGGAGCTCAGCTCAGAGCTCTTCTTTGGAGTGTTTGTGAAGGTTGGTAACCAAACCACAGCAAACAAACAAACAGAGAGAATCAAATTTATTGAAATACTTGAACATTATCTTTTTATCAGACTGTTGAGTCAAAACCTTTGTAATTCTGTTTGTTTAGAAACATAATAACTGCTGAAGAAGAAAAAACTGAATAACGGACATTTATTTTTTTTTCTCTATTTCTGTCCAGTATTATTAAATGACTTCTGTTAACAGTAATACTGTTGATTTGGCTTTTATTTGGGGATTCAGGATTTTAAGCTTTCTCAGAACCAACGTTGATGTAAACATAGTCATCAATTGAGCCATGTGGAAAAAATGTAACTCATTGAAAACCAGGCCCGTAAAGGGAGCCTTGAACTTTGTCAGTATCTTAAAGTGCAGTGTTGTCTTTGTCTGTGCTCCACAGGAGTGTGGCCCTCTGGACTCTAAGGCCATGGTGATGAGGGTGCTGGATCAGTCCTTCGACGTGCTCGTTCTCCGCTACGGAGTCCAGAAACGCATCTACTGCAAGGTCAGCAGCAGTGCACTTTATTCTCAGTTACAAACGTGTCAACATGGTTCAGTGTAGTTTAAAACTTCAGCCTTCGTAGCTTGTTGCCCTTTTTATATTCCCTTAATGATCATCGCCACATTGTGACATAGTTGACATAATTTCAGTTACACTGCCTTCCATTTGAAAGTAACAATGAAGGAGAGACATGAGACGGCACAAAACAGAGAGTCTAAGTCATGTGACCACTGTCTGTCTCTACCTTCAGGCGGTGACCGGCCTAGAGTCATTCCACCATCGCAAAGTGGGCAAGAAAGCAGAGTTGATCCTGGTTTGGTCAGCAGAGGAGCAACAGGAAGCCCCGGTGGAGCAAGTAAGAACCAGAACCAGACTCAGAGAGAATGAAAATCCTTTTTATGTTACATTAAAACAACATTTACGGCAAATGAAACACTTAACAGAGCAACCTCAGGTCGTTTAAGGTTTCATGGTTTGAGTATGGGTAATGGGTAATGATGGAAACAAATGACGTAACGGTGATATGATACAAGTCAAAGAGAAACACACATCATCATCATCACAAAAACTACACATCATCCCTGTGTGAGACTCAACACCACCATGTTCTTCATCACACACCCCGGCTAACTTCTCTCTCCTACAGTAACAATCTGTGCCACTTCTCCCATTTATGGAATTTAAAGACCCATACACACACACACACACACACACACACACATGCGCATACACGCTCACACACTCCCTCCTCCCACTTTTCACTGGCTTCCAGTGAGGCTTTCATAAAAACTCTGTTGTTGGTGGATGAAAAGGCCATTTTATTGTGGATTGAAGATCAAAACAGAAAAGGATTTGTGTTTGTTTTATATTTTGTGCGTGAGGTCACCTAATCATCTGTTGTTTTCCTCCACAGGTCATTTCAATCTTCACTTTATTGGAGGTGCAGCTCAGAGCTGACAGCGCTCCCATGAAGTACAGTGCAATACTCAAGAGGCCTGATGGGGACGGATCCTAAACCCTAAACCCCGAAACGTGCCGTGGTTCAGCTGCTCTTAGTCGCTCTGGATTTGCACAGCGTCTCAGTGAACCTGAGATGTGGATATCAACAAACAAACAGACACAAACAGAATCACTGTGGTAGCCCCCCTCCCCCCACCCCCCAGCGAGATCCCTGATTTAAATTTTGGTCCTGGTGCAACGGTAAAAGCACCGAGATGGCAGCGTATTTTATTTTGACCTAATGAAGTCCATTTGTGATGAGACACACAGAGTTTAAAGTGACTTCAGCGTCCTGATGTTAATTACTGGTTTCCTGCAGATCTACTGAAACTTCTCATTTCCTTCATTATTCTCTGGGTATTTAACAATTATAGCATGGCGCCAGTCTTTGTATTTATTTTACGTGTTTCTAATTTCTATACTACAAACTTAGCCAGTGTAATATGACAAAGGAGGTCATTCAGCCTCCTCGGTGGTCCGGGAATGAAGTCTGTACTCCAGACACGGGTTTGATATTCTGATCAGCTACATAACAGAAGCAAACCGCCACAAACAGAATCCACAATGTGCAGCACTGGAAGGAGGCTCGGTCTACCTCCACGGACGCCAGAGTAGTTCAAGTTAAAAGTTAATATTCAGTGTTTGCCTTACCTCAAACCCACACACACACACACACAAGAGCCACACACACAGTCGTTAACTATAAAATAGTGATCATCTTAAGAGACGTCCTGAAATTTTACATCGGAATTAAACCAACAGGGAAGCAGTAAAAAGCCCCAAACAGCAGCACATACACACACACACACACACACACAGGTGAGATCAGACAAAGCCAAAAAAAAACACATCTTAGCAAAGTTGAGATCCCGTGTTTGTGGAGTGGTGTGTCTCGGCGTCGAACACTAAACAGTTTGATTAATGTGCGGTTATTTAAGACTGCTGGCCGGCCCCGCCCACTGATAGCAGCGGTACGAGAAAGGAGGATATTATGAACTGAACTGGATTATAAGTGCAGCCGCTGCAGTAGTATTAAAACTTTCACTACATCAAATTCCCAGAAGTCTCATGTTGGTCAGTTCAGTAACGTTGGCGTAGAAATAAATTTACAGCTCCCACACGTGGTCCATGAGTGTGTGTGTTGCTACGTTGTGTAGGCGCGCGCGTGTGTGTGTGTGTGTGTATTTACGGTTTCAGGCCTCTGGTCGGTCTGATGTGCCAGGACCGTCTGAAAGCTCACTTTGTTATGCGTGTCCAGTGTTAGGTAGGTCTTTTATTTCCTGTATCCAGTGTTCGAGTTAAGCCAATGGAAACTAACTTATTAGCTCCTGAGTGTTTTAATCCAACATGCGGGGATGACTTGAATGTGATTTGTATCGCTGCTGTAAGAAACCTGTAGATCTTCATGAATTTTACGTTGCTGCATCACATTTTGTGTGTTATTTTTTTTTTTCTTTGTGCTTCGATGCAGTGTGAAAGATGAAACTGTGAATCTGATGGGACTCTAATGAACGGGGGTCGAACGTCGGTCGAACGTCGGTCTGCAGCTGCAGCCTGGTGTATCATGTCAAGTTTCACCTTTCCTTTCATTGAGTCCCGAGCATCTCCGTTCTCACCCGTAGTCTAATTTGAGTTCTCTCACAGTGCCATGTGGCATACACACAATTTAGCCGCTACGTCCGCACATGTATTTTATTTTTTTTAACATGCAGTCAATCCCATGTCTTTTCTGGACGACTGTTTTTTTTGTTTTGTTTTTTGTTTTTGGTGGGTTTTCTGTTTACAGGAGTATAAATGCTCTTTATAGAACAGCTAAAAGATGTTTTAATTGTTTTACATGGACTAACTTTGTGACATGAGCTTTCAATGTGTTTTAAAAGTGTTTCTCGCGTAAAAAAACCTGAAAATGTGCAGAACATGTAGCTTAAAAAAAAGTAGACGTAGAAATCGTATTGCTTTTAGAAACCATTTTTTTTAATTTATATTGTGACGTACGTTTGATTCCAGTCAATATTCTAAGTGCAATTGTACTCCAGAGCAATAGTAATAGATGTCTTTGTCAGCAAATAAATGGAGACATAAACTCTGTGAAGGATGAAGGGACTTGTTGTGCCATTTTTTCCCCCTTAATAATGAGGTTTGGCTCATTTTTGGAAGCAATAAAATTGAGGACAACAAGGAGGACTTTCTGTTTAGTTTACAGCCTCCCTCGCAGATGTTTATTTTAGATAGAGAGCAAACATAATCAACCCCCTAGATAGCAATGGGCTGTCGGTAATTATTAAATTACACCCAATATAAAAGTTTCGAGTAGAGGCTATTCATCGTTTAAATGCACGACACACCCTGTACCAGAAATCATGACCTGAGAGATAAAGGCCTCTTATCACATGCAGATATTTCCTTCTGCGTCACTAGACATAATTAAAAATCAGGATGAGATCAATGAATGCAGCTTTTCCAAGAAATGTAAACAACAGATATTACTTTTATGGTAAATGCGTTTATTGGCGGTTGCTGGGATTCCCATAGGCTGGATGTACTTTACTCTACTCTACTATACTCTACTGTACTGTACTGTGTGATGTATTATGTGTACTATGAATGAACTGTAAAATTGAAAGTAAACCCGTCAGTGAAAGCCACACCCTCTTTACTGAAGAACTATTTATCGTTTGGTGGACGCGTGGAATCCAGTCATCTGTATTCTATTTATCTATCGGTGATTCATTAGGAGGCTTTATTACAATCACACAAACTCATCTTTGACACGGCACACAAAGCCTAAAAAAACACACAGATTAAGATAAACATATAGAGTTGTAAATTGTAGGATTGTGTAATGTTTTTGTATAGTTTACTCTATAGATTCCGTTTTGTTTTCGACAAAATCTCCGAGCTTAAAGTTCATTTCAGCACAAGAAGCATCGCTATTGAGACAACATGGATGAATAAATGTGACATAATGAGAGAAGGACAGTAAATATCAGCTTCATAATAATTCAAGGTTTAGATTTTCAAAATACAAAATGCTTGATTTTGCGCATTTTCAACTCAGGTGTTTTAATTTAGTATCAAAACGGTCGATGTTTTTATTTTTTGGTTATTTTGGCTGCAGTGCCTTTATGACTCCTCCCCCCGAGAGACATGACTGACAGCTGAGGAGGTGGTATTTCATAGTATCTTATTTCTGATCATGTTTTTCTGCTGTGTTTGTGTTCTATTTGATGTGTTATTATTTTTATGACTCCGTATGTACTAACTAATATTTTTTTTTTTATTGTCTAATATTTTGTCATAAGCTAATAAATAAAATAAACAGTAGCCAGCTAATCATATATAAAGTTTTTAACTTTAACCTTCAAGCACTGTTCTGCCTCATCAAACAGTAGCCAGGGCGTGTCGTTTATACATTATACGAGCTGATTACGTACAGGAAATGACCACCGATGCACAGATTGAACACCCCTGCCGTGCCACGCCGGGTCCACCTGACGCAGCAGGTGACGGTGACCGCCCGATGCTTCACCGCAGCAGACTCCCTGCAGTAAGGACTTCACTGATAAGCACGCAATACGTCTTCAACTCAGAGGCGATGACTTTAATCTGATTTACAGCTTCGTATTATGACGTCAATCTGTGTGATGTCCAACCGTGTCACCTCTGCTTTACACAGCCAAGGGTCCAAAGGCTGCACATAAATCCATCAGGGCACTCATGGACCATGCTGCAGCATTAGACTTGACCTGACTAAATAAGATCATTTTAAGGTCTTTTATCTCTTATCTGTTCTAAAATGGAGCATTTTTATGCCCACTCCTCAGGTAGTTAGAGCTCTGAATCGATAATCCAGATTATGCAATTTACAAAAAACTAAATCGGTGAGCGAGTTCATACGTAAATGAGCTGAAAAGTCATTAAACCTACAGAGATCCGTGTAGTATCGCTTTAATAACAACACAGCTGATTGGTGAATACCTCCGCCTGTTTTTTCTTTTACAGTCAGGTCAAAGTCAAACTGCCATAAAATTAATCTCTCAGGTGTTGCCCTGCTGTGGCCTTCCTGCCTGGTAAGGGACATTTGGAGAAGACGCCGAGACAGACACAAGCTCCACGACACACGGGCGGACTGTGGACCAAAGGGGCCCTCAGGTAGACCTCCGTTTGTTTCTGCGGTCGTGTGAACACGGTGGGCTCCGTTCAGAGTCGCTGATCCGTGTCATCTGTGATCTGTTATCAAACGGTAGCTGCTACACGCTTCACGTTTTGGTCGTTTCCCTTTGGATTTCGCGGACACCGACCGTCTCATCCTGGTGGGTTCTTTGTCAAGGGAGTCGGAAAACTGCACGTCGGTGATGCTGAGGAAGGTAAGGCTGAGAAAAAACCTCTGGTGATTGACAGGAATGACGAGGAAGGATTTTATATTTACAAGGAAGCAGGAGAGTCCTTGATTGACTGTCATTCATTCAGGGAAATACTGGCTCTTTGTAAATTCTGGACGGTGTCACTCTGAAACCGAACCGAACACTTCAGCTGGTTGGAGAGCTTCGTTAACCCTTTGTGTTTTCAGGGTGAGTGGGTGTGGGTGGACTCAGGCCTTGGGGTTCCCATCGGAGCACGGGTCAAAGTAACGGCATCGGGTCAGCCTTTACTGGTGGACGATGAAGGAAAGGTAAACACACTCTGATTTCATCCGCTGTGTGTTTCTGCCAAAACCGCTCAGAGAAAGTTTTTATTTATTTATTTTCAAAGTGAGATCACCACCACAGCAGATGTAAAATATACGAGGATCGTATTATCGTTTCATTTCCTTCTCTGACGTCACCTTCCAGGAACACAATCTGTCCCAGGGACAGGAAACATCCCTAAAGGTCATGCACCCGACATCAGTGGAGGGGGTGGACGATATGATCCAACTGGGGGACATGAACGAGGCCGGCCTCCTCCGAAACCTGCTGCTGCGACACAAGCGAGGCATCATCTACGTAAGACACACAACATGCTGACCTGTCTGTCTCCAGAAAGTAGAAACTTCCTGGAGTGACAGTTTGTTGAATGAGGAGAAACCAACATGTCGGAGTGAGACACAGCAGGAAGTCTAAACAGGCTGTCTTCATGTGTTGTGTTGTCTCGATGTCTTGTCTTTTATGTTGTATTGTCTTGTTGTGTCCTCTCGTGTCGTCATGTTGTCTCGTGTTGTGTTGTTGTGTTTTTGTGTTGTGTTGTTAGACCTACACAGGCTCTGTCCTGGTGGCCGTCAATCCGTACCAGGAGTTTCCCATCTATTCAGCGGACCAGGTGAGGTCCTCATGGACGTCGACTTAAGAGTTTCCGGTCATTGAACCCACCTCTTGTGTTACACGTGTGTGTTTCCTCCTATACTCCAGGTGAAGTTGTACCACGGTCAGAAACTTGGCGATCTTCCTCCACACATCTTCGCAATCGCTGACACCTGCTACTTTAACATGGTCCGCCACAATAAGGACCAGTGCTGCATCATCAGGTCAGGATCTGGGTTCACTCCTCACAAAAACTGAACAAATCCAAGCTAACGAACTTAATAAATACTGTAATACTCTCTCTCTCGCTCTCTCTCCCTCTTACTCTCTCTCTGTGTGTGTGTGTGTGTGTGTGCGTGTGTCAGTGGGGAGTCAGGAGCAGGGAAAACAGAGAGCAGTAAGCTGATCCTGCAGTACCTGGCAGCAGTCAGTGGTCAGACCTCCCAGCAGCAGATTGAACAGCAGATCCTGGAGTCTAACCCCATTTTAGAAGGTACAACACAAGACCTAAACAAGACCTAAACGAGCCCTAAACGAGACCTAAATGAGACCTAATCAAGACCTAAACGAGACCTAAACGAGCCCTAAACGAGACCTAAATGAGACCTAATCAAGACCTAAACGAGACCTAAAAGAGATCTAAACAAGACCTAAACGAGACCTAAACGAGACCTAAACGAGACCTACAAGACCTAAACGAGACCTAAACGAGACCTACAAGACCTATACGAGACCTAAATGAGACCTAATCAAGACCTAAACGAGACCTAAACGAGACCTAAACAAGACCTACAAGACCTAAACAAGATCTAAACGAGACCTAAACGAGACCTACACAAGACCTACAAGACCTAAACAAGATCTAAACGAGACCTAAACGAGACCTACACAAGACCTACAAGACCTAAACAAGACCTGTGCATATATCAAACTCATGATGTCTTCCTGTTTTGGTTCCCAAGCAGATAAATAGTTTACAAAACCACCAACGATCCCATTTGAAACACAGCCAGGCATTAGAATAGCGGTCTTAATCTTTATTATCCTCTCCCACGCAGCCTTTGGAAACGCCAAAACCATTCACAACGACAACTCCAGCCGCTTTGGGAAATATTTGGAGATCTTCTTCAACAAGGACGGATTGATTGAAGGTGCTCATGTGGAGCAGTATCTCCTGGAGAAGTCTCGTGTCTGTCATCAGGTGAGGAACAACACCTTATCAACAACACAGCAGGGCAATGCACGTGCCACAATGTTCACAAGGTGATAAACAGCGTTACGGTCAGTCTTTTTATTGAGATGTAAAAATATAAACCGCTACGAGACATTAGCTTCCTTTTTATTTGTTTATTTTATTTTATTTTATTTTATTTTATTTTATTTTCAATGTTATTATTATTATTATTATTATTATATTTTCTTACTTTCAGGCCCTGAAGGAGCGAAATTACCACATTTTTTACTGCATGCTGGCAGGAATGAACGCGGAACAGAAGAGGCTTCTGAACCTTGGCGATGCCAGTGAATACAACTTTCTTACAAAGGTATAATTAAGGCAGAAGTCTGGGAAATCATTCATTTCTATGGTGTGTTTTACTTGATTACTACTGTTCTGTATTTCGATAGTGACATTTTAGTCCAGAGAACACTCAAAGGATGTACAAATATAAATATACAAATAAATGTTTTATGCAAGTAACGTTTGAATTTTAAATGGATCTACTTGTGTGATAAAATGTGAAATATCATCTTGAAGTCTGATATAATTGAAATGTTGAATTTCTGAAAAGGAAACGTAGATACATAGACCTTTTCAAAAGTTATAAATAAATGAATTATTACATTACATGGCCCAAACACATTGTTGTCCATCTATAAATGAACCGGCCCTCTCCTGTGCTGCAGGGTGACTGTATCATGTGTGACAGCCGCAATGATGCCAAGGCCTACAAAAGTATTTCTTCGGCTTTGAAAATCCTGAAATTCTCCGAAAACCAACGGCAAGATATCCTGAAACTGCTGGCGGCCATATTACACCTGGGGAACGTCATCTTCCAAGGTGACCGCGGCAGATTACAAGGACGTAGATTAGATTAATGCATTGTAAATCTCCAAGATTCTCCTGATTACTCCTGATACCAAAACAGTTACAGCCAACGATGTTGCTACTGTTACTGTTGTTACTGTTACTCCAGCTACTGTTACTATTGTTACTGTTACTCCAGCTACTGTTACTATTGTTACTGTTACTCCAGCTGCTGTGACTGTTGTTACTGTTACTCCAGCTACTGTTACTATCGTCACGGTTACTATTGTTACTGTTACTCCAGCTACTGTTACTGTTGTTACTGTTACTCCGGCTACTGTTACAATCGTTACTGTTACTCCAGCTACTGTTACAATCGTCACTGCTACTACAGCTACTGTTACTATTGTTACTGTTACTCCGGCTACTGTAACTATTGTTACTGTTACTCCAGCTACTGTTACTATC
>OMNV01009437.1:0-22165 GCA_900303265.1 Brotula barbata
TATATCTTATAAACTCTGTAAATATGAAATATGCGGGCTGCATGTTGTCACATTGCACGTAATCTGTTCTGTTTGTTCACACTGACCAGATCACAGCGCCTTCAGGAGGCTTATTGAATGAAGATCTGGGACACACACACACACACACACACAGATGAGTTCTGGCTGGGGCTCTTCCCTCTCTGTGGTCCTAGCCTTGCTGAGGCATGTTTTCATGAACAGCATTCGATTGTTATGTATAACCACATCTGCCTTGGAGACAAAATAAATCTTTGTGCGGTTACAATAAAACATGACACAAAAATGACTCTTCACTATATTTTCAGTCATAAAAATGTCACATTTGAAAGCACCAGTAAACAGGATTCATGGGGTTTCTGTCCCCGTGGTTCAAAACACCGTCTATGATCTGAACTCCCCGAAAATGACAATCGAAGGCTTTAATATATGAAGTTTAAGTGCTTTAAATGGCACACAAACTTCAGAATCAGCCCGTCTGTGGTCGAATATGATTATAAATTTATTTCAGAATCACGAGGGCGAATTGGCTTTGTCACCATAGAACATAAATGCATTATAGCCTGACTGACTGCTGATATATATATATCTTTTTCCTACATTTCATGTGTTCATTTGTCATGTAGGCTATTCTCATTCCTCAATCATTTATGACACATTGATGATTTAATATGAATATGTTGACGTTAACGACGTTACAGATGCTTTAATACCACATAATAATGTATGAATTTGTCCATAATGACATGCTTTCATCTAAACCTTCGAAATATTGTAACCTCCCTCACATATATAAACGGTTATTAACCTTTTAAAAGCTGGACAAAATCTAAGCCCACACTGCTAGAGTGAAGAGGAATATAATGGAAATTCAAAACGCCACAAAGTAACAATATTTGAGTGGATGAATATTATTTTGGATCCTACAGCTCAGTGTAGCGTTTTTAAAACCCAGCTGTCTCAAGAAACCATCCTCCATCTGTCATCACCTCAAGGCTGCAATGTAAATACAGTAGATGCTCTCTCTCTCTCTCTCACTCTCTCTCCCCCTTTGTCCCTGTCTCTCTCTCTCTCTCTCACTCTCTCTCTCTTTCTTTCTCCCTCTCTCTGGCCCTGCATGTCAGCAGTGTAACGCTACACTCCTGACAGATAATGACTGAGTGGAAGGAGAGCCAAACGGAGAGTTGCTGGGCTTTGTTGTTGTTTTTTTCAATCAGCCAGAAGTGGAGCATGATACAATGTTTTCTTTTCTTCTTCTTTCATATTTGGCTCTCCTGTTTCATGCCTCCCATCCCATATTTATGAAGCTGCAGTTGACAGCACTGCTTTCGAGTAATCGCAGAGGAAAGCTGAGACACGGTGTAGTCAGAGGATGTGTGGATTTATCTCTTTTGTTGCAAATGTCACAGTACTCTCACACACACACACACACACACACACACACGGCAACAACTTTTGACTGAATCCACTGAAACCTTGTGATGTCATTCACAATGTACGGCCTCGTAGTGGGAAGCCTGGTGTGTTTTGTAGAGATTATCTGTCAGTCTTCAACCAGAGTGCATCGATACAAAGAGATTTAATATTCATGACAGTGGCTGTGTGTCATTGTCTGTGTTTTCTCTTTCTGTCTCTGTAATTCCTGTGCTGAAGCATGTCCTCTTTGTGTGTTTGTCCCTTCAGGTGGAACTTTCTCCTGCTCCTGTCAGTATGCTCAGCAGTGCTTTCTGCAGAAGAGGACGAACTAGCACGAGGTAAACCATAGCTTACTTTCTGATTTACGCTGGTTTATGGCCCTCATTTTTTACAGTCAAATATATTAGAGGTATGTTTTCTTTTATCAAAGTAGCAAAAGCTGAGGTTCAGACTAAATCTTCAGTGGGGCTGTAAATTTAGGAATGGCTTCTTCCTGTTTGTGATCGATTGACTAGATAAATGTGAACTCCACATAGAGGACTCTGGACTGAATGAGGCCTCCAAAGATTAAAACTGAAGATCTGCTCCATATTTATCTTTAAAGACATGAGGAGGACAGGACAGAATTATAGTCCTAGTTAATCTGAGGACCAGCACAACACTGAGAGCGACAGAAATACTTTGACTTTCAACACTTAAGTGCAGCAGCTACTTGACTTTTCATCAAATGTGTGTGAGTTGAGAGTTTTGTGACGGCTCCATTTTACTCTGAACATTTTTAAATGAGATATCTGTACTTTTTCTGAAGTATAACTTTGAGGTGCTGCACCCATCACAGGTCTTCAATTCCACGATTTGTCTTTAATGTGACTGCCCTCCACCTGCAGTGAACCCTGATGAACTCCTACATTGATGGATGTTCTGATCACTTGAGCAGAACACAACACGCGCTACATATGTGCTATACAGCAGCCATTAAAGTTATAAATGCACATTAACACGACTCATTGAGCACAGTCTTGGCAAGCCTTATTCAGTGTTAGATATCATCATGTCGTTTACAGGCGGGATGCGTCTGTTCGAGAGGGACAGCAGCTGCAAACAGAAGCTCCTCTTCCCCTCTTCCTGCTTTCAGACTTTTTTTTTCTTTAACCTGCTCCCTCGACATGCCTGCTCTTGCTCTCCAGGTCTCAGAATGCAGAGAGAGGCTCCGCAAATAGCCTGGCTCCCTCCGTTACCTCCCTGCTTACCTGTCGTTCTCTGTGCTGCTCCAAAGCTTTTAGTTTGTGGCGTTTCTGGGAGCTGTGTAGGACTTGTTTGGGACAGAGACCCGTCAGTAATAGGAAATGTCACCCTGATCACCTTACAATGTTTTGGCTACCATGTCTCAGCTGGTCAGATGGTGGGGATAAGATGATATCCATCTAAAACGAGATGGAAGTGAGGAAAGCACAGCTGATGAGAGATAAGCGAATGAACATCACAGTTTACGGCTGCTGGACGGCTGCAGGTGAACCCTCAGACTCTTCAGGCTCTCGATCCCCTGCAAGAACTTGTCTTCACTCAGCAAAAAGCAGCACTGTCAAAAGAATCAGAGGACAACTCCTCACTCAGGCGGACATGTTGTTTTTTTGGCTGGTACATCACTGGATCCCTGCCAGGAAGATACATATGCAGGCACACATCATTTCAGGTTGACCTCACCGGGGGTCTTCTTTGCGTTTTCCCCGCAATTTTTGTCAAACCGAGTCAGATCCCAGCTCGTACCATCTGTATGTTAGTGCACCGCTGCACTCAGGATCAATCCATCATAACGAGGGGAGGAGGAATGCACAGAGAGCGCTGGAAGAGAGAGCTTGTCTTCACATATGAGACAGGTTAATTGGAATCTGGGCTGACGTTACCTCAGGCGAAGAATGTCAAGGACATCTCGGAGCGTGCTCAGATCCGCTGCAGATACATCCAGCGGAGGAGCAGAGCCACATCGACTCCGGTCCATGTCTTATTCTTCTTCTCATCCTTCGCCAATCCCTGTGGCCCCTGAGAGAGAAAAATAAAAGTTTTTATTTTGTTGTTGGCTCAAATGGCTGCAACAAAACCACATCGTAATCCAGTCTAATCAGCTCTTCCCCCGCTCGGCGTACGTCTGTGACGTGCTGGCTGTCTCAGAGGTTTTTCTCATCATTGAGGACATAAAACGGGAAATACTTTATTACAGCGCTCATAAAAGACATATCTTTTATGTACAGTAAAATTACTTTGTGGTAGAATTTCCAGAATCTGATCTACAATATCAGCTTATTGGCTCTCATCATTTCAAACAACAGATGTAGATTATCCGAGTATCTATAACCCAAATAAGGAGAAAATCCGTAGTTGTGTTTCCCTCAAGGTATTTTCAAATCTTAATGGAAACGGCAAGATTCCAAAAAACCAAGTCATTGGGCAAAACCATGATGGAAACGCACCATTTTCTATTTTGTGGCATTTTCAAAAATTTTGTTCATATTTGCTTGACTAGATAGAAACACAGCTAGTGACTCAAAAATTGAACTGAGAGAATTTTTGATTCAAAATGGCGGCACAAATATGATGGAAGAAATCAACCAGCACCGGCAGCGCATTGACTATCTAAAGCAACGCAAACAGAACAGACAATAAAACACATCACGATGACAAATATGATCTGAACTGAATATCTTCAATAATGCAATGAAAGTGGACAATAAAGAAACAAACATTTGTACCACGTGGCTCCCCGAGTTGGTAGCACATTAGACTTTTAATCTGAGGGTCCAGGATTCAATCCCTGTTCGAATGACAGAATTGCAAAATAAATACATTTGGATGAAACAGAAATGATCCAGACAATGTTCTGAAGCTCAGTGCACACAATCTGAACATGTAAAATACAGTATATAATAAAAAAATGGATCCCTTGACAGCCCTGACCTAAACGTAAAATAAAATGAACTTAGAATAATTATACTGTGAACTTCGAACTATTTTTTTTAAACTTACATCATCATTGTGCTGCACTACAAACTGCAAGAGATTAATAAAGGCTCTTTGCAGCTTATCTTATCTCATCATATAAATCTTTAGTTATTAGTCATCTCAGCAGCAACAAGAGGTAAGAGGATGGTTCCCACATCAGAACAGCAACAGGAGGGGGCCTTAAAGTTACAGTACCTGAAATGGCCTGTTATCACTCTGTGGGCACAGTGATGGTGCAGATGATCAGCAGTGGTTGCACATTGGAGCATTGCAAAGGTTTAAAAACAGAATTCCAAATGAAAACATCTAAGTATCCTTTTTTGCATTTGACGTTTCTGTGAAGGTTATTTAAACTGCAAACACTTTGCTTTGATCTCAACAGATAAAATAATTAATCAAAGTCATTGCAGCAGTGGAAGTTGAGCAGTGGAGCTGCAGATCACTGGCTTAGTTTTCAGCTCACTTCACCCACTCCCTCCCGTCATATGGGACACGTGACGCTTTACTCAAACATGTTTTTTTTTTTTTTTTACTTGCAGCCAAAATGCTGTCTGTCTCCTTTTTTTCCCCTCTCTTTTCCCTCTTTCTCCATTTCTTGTTTAAGCGTTTTGGCCCGTCAGCAGAGCGAGCATAAATTCTTTGAAGAATTACCTGTGGGCAAGGAAAGGAATGACAGGTTGATTTGGTAGGACGCTGTTCTCATGAAGGTCTGCCGGTAGACTGATTCAAATTGTCTGTGTGGACCGGGTTTACGGAGGATAGTTCAGCTTCGTCTTTGCTTCATCCCCCGTACTCATATGGGCTCCAGCTGCTTTTCTGGCACTGGCTTCAGCAGAAAAAACGAGGAGGGGTCCCCAGCATCTTGTAGAGACTGCTACAGTGACTTTCTCCTTCAGTCATTTGGCTTGATCAGGAACAGATTGTGTGCAGTCTCACTCAGCATTTGTAGCAATGATCGGTTATCTTGAATGAAAATTTGTTGATTTCTTGAACGCTGGCAGTTAAATTTGGAACAATATCAACAGGATTGTAGTGCAGTTTACGGCGGTCATTAGTGATATAAATAGCAGTATAAAGAGCGAGTGAAGAGGCAGGAAGGAATTTGGGTGCTGAAACTGCATTTTAGGCCTCTTTAGAGTTGAAATGTAGAGGAACCTTAACAAAATGTCCTTGAAAAGACACTTAAAGCACATCAAAATTTTGTCAAAAAGACCCCAGCTACTTCAGCTTTGTCTAAAACTCGACTTTGACAGTACTTACTATTATACAGTATTTACTATTATTTTTGTATTTCAAGCATGAGCAAGTGAATGCATCGTGTAAATCCCTGACAATTCAGCCACCATATTTCCATAATGAAAACATTTCTGACCCGATGATAACCTTTGTTGGGACTATCTGATGGAAGGGAGACACTGAATAATCACATGGAGAACTGACAGATGAACTAAAAAGGGCATTCTGATTGATCACTGGTTCATCATGTACATATTTAACCACAACTACCTCCAGACAAGTCCACTCAAGGACGGTTGTGGCATGTTCATTCATCCGTCCATTCTCTTTACCTGCTTATGTTGTGTAGTCTTTCAAAGGGCTGTCGTCCTGGTGGAGTCTGCTCTGGATGGGTTGGCAGTGTTAGTACTCAATTTGGAAGTTGAAGTTTTGAAAAATAGAGGGGGTGGGAACCAAAATCCAGTGGGTGTTCAGTCTGGGTCTGAATGTTGCCAAAGTGGATCATTGAGTCATTGACATTTTGTGTCGGCACTAAAATGTGTCGCATCATCAAATTCATGCTGACTAAAACACTTTAAAGACCTACTGCTTAATTCGGAACAGACATGTTCTTTAGTAATTAGTTTTGATTGTCTGCTCGTAGACAAGATGGCTAGATGGAAATGTCCTATTTTTATCTTTCAGCTGGCTGGAATTGGCCTCTCGTGACAACTTGATGCTCAGATGCCAGGATTATCTACAAATCTTTATTGGCTTGTAATTGTTAGTTTATTCCCTGATGTTCTGTGATAAACAGGATAACAGCTCTGACGCTATTGAGTAAAACTCTTAAAGACTGTTTGATCCATTCTTGGCATGTTGTTTAACCAGTGTGTCCTCTGTCCTTCAGGTGTGGACATCCTTTATCGACTGGGGCTGACAGAGTTAGGAGCCCACAGGAGCGGAGACGATCCCTACGAGAGGACAAACTCACCATACACCAGTTACACCACTGCTCCATCACCTTCCAGTCTCCCTGCTCCTGGATATGGGGTTTTACTCGACTCAAGCTCCCTCTTTGAGGCCCCGGCTGGGACCCTGTTCCCTCCAGAAATCAGCGAGGAGTTTTCTGTTGTGGTCAGCCTAAGCTCCTGGCGAGCAAATAATGCATTTCTTTTCAGCGTAAAGGATGGCAGGGACAGGCTACGTTTTGGCATTCAGCTCCTGCCGCGCAGAGTGGTGGTTTACATTGCCGAGAAGACCTCCATCTACTTCACCTATGACTGGCAGAATGGAGGTCAACACTCATTTGCTGTGGGTGTCCGTCCACGCTCAGTGTCTTTCTACGCAGACTGTGGGGCGGTGCAGCAGCGGGAGCAGACCCTCGGCAGATCTCAAACACTGGGGAACTCCGGTGGCCTCTTCACGCTCGGGAGGATCAACTCCAAAGGGGCACCTTTCATCGGTCGAGTCTGCCAGCTGGATATCTACCCCTCAGCCCAAGCTGCCAGTCACTACTGCGACTATCTTAAAAAACAGTGCCGGCTGGCCGACACTTACCGATTGCTTTTGCCAAACCCTGGATTGGACTTTAAGGTGAATGACCCGTCTTCCTCTACTACAACTGCAGATTCTCTTCCTGGAGTACCCACCACTCAGCAGACCCTCATAAAAACCACAGCCACTGTCAAACCACCACAAGGCACTTCTTTCAGACAGTACTCAGAACAGAGCACCTCGGTACAGCCTCATTTGAGGCACTGGAGCCATGATCTTCAATTTGAACCCACCACCCACACAACCACGTCTGTTCCTCGTTCTGATAGTTCCACCTTAGCTACCCTGAGTGGGATGGCAGCTCAGGATCTTACCCCTAGGACAACAATCACCACTACCACAGACAAATTGGCAGCAGGTTCAAGGCCCCAAGAGCAGCCCGATGAATCCGAGAACAGTACAGAGGAAGACAGCAGCTCTGGGAGTCCACAGACCACAGATATCACCCCAGGCCTGATTTCCCCAGTCAGGCAGAGTCATGTGAAGGAAGGCCTCGGGAACAGCTCTATAACTAGATCCATTGACTCCAGCGCCAGGACTCAACAGACTCATCCCCTTCTGGAGGCTCACGTGAGAGCCACTGGGACCACTCTGTACCGGGAGAACCAGGTGTACACCTCTGAGGAGCGTGGTCTGGATGGCAGCTATGATGACTTAGACATGGGAGGATATGACTATGGATATGAGGAGCCAGACATCTTCTACGACTATGAAGACAGTTTACGTGGTCCCAAAGGAGAGCCAGGTTCTCCGGTAGGTGATTAAAATTATGAATGAGAATCCCATCTATGAATAATTATGAAACAGCTGTCAGACAGTTACAAGTCAGTGCATTGCTGTGCATGATTATGAAAAAAATGACAATGCTGATGCTTTGAGTGCTTTCTAACATTTGGTTTATAGTACAAAGATACATGAAAAAAACATTTTGGCAGGGCGCTGGATTGATTTAGAGTTGATGGCATGTCCATGCACTGTTCTTTTTTTCATGTATCTACAGGTTGTTAAAATAACACGTCATTCCCTCGCTGAAATGCTGCCAGCTACCCTTGCTCTTTTTTGACAGCGGATAATTCATCCTTAGTTCGGAGGTATAGCCGGGCAAGAAAGAAGGGGCTGTAACTTTATGATGTCAGCTTGCTGTCAGGAGAATCTCTGAATGCTCTTTTACAACTCAGAGCTTCAGTCTTTGCTTATGTTTCCATGAGAGTGAGATGTGTCTGGTTTTGGTATCTGTTCTGTTTGAAGATTCAGAGTGTTGGTGATGATGTAAGATCTCTGGACTGATGTGTGAGTTTCCATAGTACCCCCTCAGCTCCAAGGTGCCTGCAATCTCTGTAGGTGGGACACAGGTTAGCCAGCCTGGAGCACGAGTAGCAACACAATACTGAAGAACTCCTCATGCAATCTGGATCACAGTTTGAATGCTTCCTCTTTTCTCCCATGTCCTTAAATGTTTGTAAACTAAACTGGGCAAAGTTGTTTACGCTATGGTGGCTGCTGTAATTGTTTGGTGCAGGCATAATGCGGATTTTGGGTCAACCAAGGGTTAGTGGTTCACTCTGTTTTTGTCAGTGTCTCTTAGTTTGAACTTGAAAACAAGCTGGTCTACTTGCCCAAGGGGAATAGTTCATAGTTTTGCAGGTACATAAACAGACAAGTACAGCTGCATGTACAGCAGAGGCCAGCAATTAGCTTGAGTTGTGGGCCATTTTTTTAAATGAGGTAGATTGCTAGGGCAGCAAAGTTTTACATGCATGGCGGAGACAGTGGAGGTCTTAATGTTTTGAATATTTTCAACTATATTTAAGTTAATTTATCTGTAAGTGATTGTAGCCAATAATGTAGACTGAACCATTGCAGCATTAGTTACTAAAACTTAAAAGTCATGTCAGTGTACAAAGAAATCAAACTTTGCACAGGCCCTGACACTGTTAGCATGTGCACCTACCTCAGCTTACTGGTCTGATGCTAACATGGTGAAAATTCTTATTGACTGTTATTAGAAATTCATATTTATACCAAAGTTAACTTTGACGAGAAATACTTAAAAACCTCAGCGTTTACATTTTGCACAATTGCATTTTATATTATTAATAGGATTTTAGCATCTTTTACGAAGAATCAACTCTGTAGAAATCTGTATGAATTCAGTTTGCTACGCTTCTGCTTGACATCCTGGAAATATTTGGATAAGTCACATTTAATTTCTTTTGTGCTGCAAGAAAACATAGGAGATGTTTGTTGCAGCATGTTCTTTGAGAGAAATTCATTTGTAATACGTAACGTCGCAATAGTTGGGGCTAATTACAGCCATAATGAGAGCTCTGTTTAAAGACACTGGACTGATGTGGTCTGATGCATCATTCTTGCTGTTCTCTAAAGCCTCTGAATGGAGCCAGTTAGTCGCTGACTATAAATCACTGCTCAGCTGACAATAAAGCTGCTGTGATAAGATGGCAGTAAATATTGATCAAATATGAATGTAGTTATAATCTTTTTTGTTTTTAATTGTCAGCTTATATTCACTAATTGATAATTGACAATTGCTTTTTGACTAGATTGGGCAAAGTTATTCAAATGTGAGTTATTACTGATATGGAGTAAAGTCTACTTACTGTGGTAAATGATGATTTAATGCTGTGTCATGTTAGCTGTTTGCTGTTCTCCTCCATGTCTCTACAATTCTATAGTCCTCCAAGTTCAGCACTTCATTCATTCAAGTTAGCTGGCTCGTTTAAGCTTGTGCTAGTGCTAGCTTACCAGCCAACTTTAGCTACAACATTGTAATGAACACATGTTGAGCACTATGGTTAGACCATGACTGGCAATCAGGCTAGGAAGTAGCCTAGTCAGCACATGTTAATGATCGTATCACTTTTTGGGACAAAGTAAACCCTAGGTTGTCCGAGCGATGTTATGATTTATGGCATCCCAGTGTCTTTCATGTACTTTTCCTTAAAAGTCTGATTATAATGATGAGCTGCACTTGAAAGGGCTGTAGGAAGTGTGGACTTAAGTCATTCATTGCCTTCCAACTGCGTTTCCCGCCTTGGGAATGTCTCCGTTACTTAGCCTGTTATTAAGCTGCCTACAGCAGACAGCTCACTTACTGTTAGCACGGCTGGAAACCAATGCAATGGAGCATTTTGTGTGATCATCTGTGTGATCAAGTTAATGTCACTGAAAGCAGTCATTTCAAAAAGCTGAGTGAGTTCACCACTCAACGTTCCAGAAGATTGACTACTTGAAATGACTCCACTGGGAAAGATTTGACCCCTGTCATGGTAATCACACATCAAGCACTTGAATATTATCCTTTCATTTCATGAGTGTCTCGGTTTCTTAACAGCCTGTTGTTGTGGTGAAGGCAGTGGTGTGCTCACAGTTTCCATGTGTCTGTGTGTGGGAGTGTGGAGGAACAAACAGCTGTTTCTTTCTCCCTCTTTGTCCATCTATTTCCCTGACATTCAGAGGGGTAAGGATACTCCATATCACAGCGTAATAACAAGTCACTGGACGCAGGCATCGAATTTAACAAAACAACACAAAACAAAGTGTCATAGTGCTTTCTTAAGGCTTGGGAATCTATATTTCTTGTCCGGCATGTTGCACATCAGAGGGGGTGTTGTTTCACCCACCATCGTGCCTGATTCTGAATACTGTAACTCATAATGACAACCAGCTCTGGACAGGTTTATGTGAGACAGACATCAGTTGGGGGTTCCATATTGGTCTGGAGAAGTGTTTTTCCTCCTTGGTCTACCTGGTGGTATCCAACAAGAGAGAGTGAGAAGACACTGATGTTGATTGTCTCACTTTTGTTTCACTTATATTTCAGTTTCTCATAGATTTGAGTGTTTCGTCCGGGCTCTGATTTGACTGAATTGGGTCCTTTGACATACCTCAATGAACTCATCTGACCCTTCTTAGAGAGGCTTTAGTGATCTGCTCTACGTTTACTCTGCTTGTTGTAAAGCTCTTTGAGTATGTATATGTAACTTATCACAAATAAGGCTTCCATCTTCTTGACATAACTGGAGAACCAGCACGAGACAGTCTGTAAGCCCACTTCCATCCTTCCCCCTCTTCCCTCACCTAATTACCTATGGATATCGGGTGTGTTTCAGTAAGAGTTGGTGCAACACACACCTGCCTGAAAAATATCGATTCCATGGTTCCCCAGGAGTAAGATTGTCAATCAAAGATGAATGGTAAAGACAAATGTTGCTGTATTTTTATGTCTGTGGAAAGATCTTTGGGTTTGAGTGTTCAGTGGTGGGGCGATTCTACGATCTGTTTTCATGTCACGTGCTCTAGAACTTTGCTGCATCGCAAACCAAGTCACAAGAGGGCCAAGAGGCTGCAGACTTTCAGCCGAACCAAACCATTCATGAGCTGATAATTGGGAGCTTTGTGTGTGTTTTTTGTGGTTGGACAGAAAACCTGAACCCTCTCAGCACTTCACTGAACTGGCGTGATAACCGTGCCTCTGTATCGTGGTTTGTTGTCGTCCTCAGTTTAACTCCTGGGGACCCACAGCACTGCACTACCCATTTTGATGCTCTGGATACTATATCCATATCTGATCAGCAAAACCAGGATTGATGATTAAATGCACAAAGGTGTGACGTGAGGTGTTGCGGCATATCGGTGTGGGTCCATGCTGTGCTTAGACTTAAGGCAAGTCAAACATGTTGCGTGGTTGTGTATTTGTTATGCTAACATTAATTGTGTGCTGAGTGCCTGTTACTTGATTTTGCAGACCATTCTACCCTCAAAGTACTTTTGCCCTACAAAGAGATAGTAGGAGAATTTTATCCTGAATTCTGTAATTGCCCTCAAATTGTTTCATACTGTGGGTTCCACAAAGGAGGCCAGTTCTGTACATACAGGCCACTAAAAACAGATAAACATGGATGTCTGGTTACCTCAGCGTTTGCGTCTTCAATACTCTGTCGTCACCACTTCAGGTTAACTGGCTAGCTAACGCTACAAAATGTTAACACCAGCCTGCAAACAGTAGCAAGTAGCACTGACCTCTTTTGGTCCGTCCATGCCCAGCATGGAGTACAGTGGGGCAAAGTAAACCCTATGGTAATACCCCTAATATTATTACTACTTTTGTTTGACTTTATCAACTTGACATTGCAGACGTCCCATATGTTTCATTGTATGTTTTTCCATGACAAAGGGTTCTGTTAATCCTGGTGCTGACCAATGGCCGGTGGCGTCAGTCTCATCCCAAGACTGTAACTCGACCCTCACGCTCCCAGCTTTCCTAATAGAGCTTTTAGTTGAAAACACTTGGCTTCCTTCTTTGAACTTAATAGTGCCTACATAAATATAGCACATACTCATCATTGCCGAGGCCAGGACGGTGAACTGCATGTTATTGCCTGCCATTAACTTACTCTCTCTCTCTCTTTCTTTTCTTCTCCTTCATTCCTTCATTTTTCTTTCCCTTATTTCTCTCCATCTCCCTCTATCTCCCCGATCCAGGGTCCTCCTGGTCCCCCTGGCTTACCTGGTCCTGCAGGAAAAAGAGGTTCTCGGGTGAGTAACCTGTGCCTTGATGTGTTTGTACACTGGTAGTTTTTACCACAAAGTTTTCACAGGATGGAAGACATTCATTTTATGTCTCCAGGTCACAGCATCAGAGTTACAATGAAGTTTATTGAACTTTCTAACAATATCAATAAATCATGAATTGAAAAGTTGCCCATTGTATTTTCACCTTCTCATGTGGCAACCAGCAGGCGCCGGCTGGCCAAATATGCTCTGCCTGTAGTCACCATCGCAATCCAGCTGCAAGTGTCTGAAAAGAGGCGCTGATGGCCATGTTTGTGGTGAGCGTGATTAGAATTAGGAACAAGGCTCGCTTTGTAATGACGTATGACAATGAGAGGATGGAGGGAGCTTTGTTTATTCTTATTTGGCATTTTCAAAGCATCAAGGTGGACAAATAGTTCCAGATGCATCAAGCAGCAGTAACAGCAGCATTTCCGCTCTGATCACCAGTGTCCATCATAAGCTGTCATGATGCAATCCTGTGATCACTTCCACAGACCCTGAAGACATCTTTTAACGCAACAAGACACGTTTGAGTGAATGGATATGGTGTCAGTGTACAAGGACGTCTTTCTGCCCAGCACAGGACCATCATGAGGCTTGATTTAACTCAGGGAATGGAAAAAGAAACGACAAATCTGTGTTCTTAACAAAGCAAATGCAATCAAATCAACTTCAAACTTGAAGTAGTGGATAAGGTCCAAATAATTATGACTGCTAAAACATTGTGTACCCATGTTTACATTCACAGTTTGCCGTCCATCAGCTGACCATAGCATTCAGAAGTAGAGTTTTCCTGTCTGCTGCTCTGTCCACCGGTGGTTCTACCTTCACGGGCAAATGTTTGAAAGTGCAGAGCTTGACTTTAAATTGTAGTAGACATGAAAGTCTCTCAGGTTATCAGGAAATGCAACTATTATGATGCGCACGCAGCCATAATAAAGGAAAATGTATGGGAAATGAAATAAGCAGTTAAAAATACAATTATCTGAAAAAAACAAGGAATTCAATCGATTCTATCAATCAGCTCTGTCAATAGTAATTAGTTAAATTAAAGTTTTTAAATGTTCACTTACTGTTTAAAAATAGCCATTGTGCTGGTTGAGAGTCTTACCAATGAGTTTTGATTTGAAAAGCACACGCAGGACTTTTACAGCTTAAAAGCGATTTCCTTAAGTTAAAATTGAGTGTCTGAACGTGTAGACTAACAGGTAGGTTGACGGGAAGACACACGTGCACGCAGACACACGCACACACACACACAGAGCCCTGCAGCCATCAGTAAAAGACGTCTCCGACAGTGAAAGGCTTTGGGAAGCACGTGTCTGTTAAAGACTTGACTCCATATACTGTGAGCCATAAAGCAGAGAGAGAGGCAGGCCTGGGATCCGTGTGGTGGGAAGTGGTGGGCTCGGTTGGGTGCTGTGGTCGTGTTTCTGTCTGCTGCCTCAACGCGCAACAGCAGACGCATTCTGCTGCCTCTGTTTGTCAGATTATCAAAGTCTGAACCCGACACAGAGTACTGTGGAGTCCTGGTTCTGCATCGTCCGCAGGAAGGTGACGCTTTAAAGACCGGGGTTAAACTGGAGACAATTTAGACAATGATGACTGTAATAGTGCTGCATGGGAATAAACCAATTTTGGTTGATTATTGGCATGAAATGAGAGCGAGAGACAGTGAGAGAGAGCGACAGAGAGGCTACTTCCTGGCTCCTGGCAATAGTGCAGAGAAAGGCTGGCAAACAGCAGGGGTGCAGATGTGTAGGAATGTAGTGTATGTATAGTGCATGCACACATGTAGGCGTGTGTGTGTGCGTGTGTGTGTTTGTGCACATGTGGCCGTGCATACATTGCATACCTGTAAAGTTCATGGAGTAGAATTGGTCGGGCGCACCAGGAAGAAATGTGACAAAATCCTGGTGTGTGATCATTCAGTCGTTCCAGATGAACTTCCACAGCATCCGTCTATAGTTTGGAGTGCAGCTGGAGGTTAAATCTGCCACATGACTGAGCTATTGTGTACGTGGGAAATAATTTTTCTTTCTCTGTCTCTGTGTCTTTTCCAGGGTCCCAGCGGTCCACACGGAAACCCAGGACAACCCGGACTACCGGGCCCCAAGGTGAGTGGCCTTCTCCTGTGATAGGTAGCTGTGGAAGAGAGGTCTGGTTAGTGTCTGTATGCGTGATGAGGAGACAGATGAGATCCCCCAGAGACAGAGCAAGAATGGTCAAAATCATAGTCTGGACAAAAAAAGAGAAACCGCTGGGATTCTTTGGTCTCTAAAAAGTAAATCTGCTAAAAGGTGACGTCATGATAGCTGTCCGTGTGCTGACACGGTCCCACATCGGATCAGTATTTAGTCCTCTTCCTTTCTGGAACTGTTGTGTGTTCAGGACAGTCAATAATTCACATCATCTTGCTCTGTAACATCTGTTTGTTTGATTAAGCTACACAGAACAACGAAGAGACACAGGAGGACTCTTTATTAGTTGGAAAATGCCCTGCGGGTACGGGAGGCGTGTTTCTGGAGCGTACGCTGATGGATGTGTTGAGGGGACCGGCACGCACAATTTAATGTGGTTGAGTGAGTGAGTGAGAGACAGGAGGTGTGGATGAAGTGATTCATAGCGCATAACTGATAAATGATCGTTTATAGACATAGATTAAAATGTTATGGAGTTTTTAATGGGTCAGAGGAAAAATAAACTCATGGCCGGAAAAAAAGTCTGAACAGGTGTTGGTTTATAGGTGCTGTCAAGAATTATTAATGTCTCCATGATGTTTTACCGTAAATGTTTGCAAAGGTATGATTGTTGTATGATTGTATAGTTTATTACCTAATAAATCCCCTTGTTTGCATCACTAGGCGACAACTACACAACAGCAAACACTTGACGATTACGGAAATGATGTACTTACATTAGGCTGGTTGTCTAGGGCCTTGGGTTGCTTGGTTTGTCGACAGCTCAGGGAGGAATCTGCTGGTATCCGTCCATCGGTCTGTCTGTCTGTCTGAAGGCAGTATTAATCGATTAGTAATCGATTATTTGGTAAAGCAAATGCAAAGCTAAGCTATAATTCTTCCTGTTGGACTTCCTGTATTCTATAGGAAAAATGGAAAATTAAACAACCAAAAATGACATTATCCAGTACATTTTGTGCACCTCCACCAATGTAATCTGCGTTAATGTAATCTGTTCACTAATGGGATTTATTATCACAGAGCCTGAGTCAGTCTGTCTGCCTGAAATCCGAGTGGGTTTACGGCAGACACAGCACACATGTTGGCACACATGTTGGCACCGTGTGACAGGGAAGACTCAGCCTGGATCACAGAGACTCTGATTCCTACTAATAAGACTCGCCAGGGCTTGTTGGCCACGATACTGACTAGATACGAAAAGAAGAAAAATCAGATAGCTGTCTTATCTCCGACGAGCTTTCTGCGGCGTGGCACCAGATCTTATGGACACGCTGGGGTAGCAGAGCTAGGATGTGGGCACCTCCTGGCAGATGGTCGTGGTCACAGCGGTTCCGTCTGGCTGCCTACAACCCGCAGTCGGTGCTGAAACCCCCCACCGTTTTCACTCTACGAGCAGAGGATAAGTGGTGTTGGACTTCTGTGGCGTTTGTAAGTGGATCGCCCCCAGCCTGGATTTGTTGTTCCATGGATCTCCTCACCCACCTCACCACACATACAAAGAGAGGAATGTTCTCTTTTCCTCTCTGATTAGTCAAACAGAGCACTGGGAGACAGATGGATGTGTTCTGCTGTCAACTTTGACTTTGCTGGGAGACGGCGCTTGATTGGTAGAGAGACTCCGATTGGCTGTGGAAACGTTGGACCGCCCATCTTCTGGCTGTTTCGTCGGCCTGTACACCCACATGTGCACATACCATAGTGACCTTTCGGTGAGTCATTCTCAGACCCCCAACCCCTGTGTGGAGGTGGAACAGGAAGAGAGAGGCTCTTTGTCTCACTTTAGGAAAATATCTCCACATACTTTGTGTTTGGATCCTTGGAATCAAACACAGGGATCTGGTCCCTGATGCCCAGCTGAAAAGCTGAGTTGACATGTGTTTGAAGCGCAGCCTGAAATGTTATGACGATATGCCCGCGGGACTTAAAGGAGCCTTCCAATCTGCTTCACGCACTGCTGACACTTTTCAAACCGAGAAGGACCTCGGTGGATATTCTACCCTCACACACTGAGCTGTTTGTGAGCCTCAGTCAGTCAAAACTATGGAAACACGACGCTCAAAACACACCTAGGTAATACCTGTGAGGAACGGTAAAGCCTCAATCATCTGTGGATATGGAGAAGAATATGTCAGGCTTGGCATAGTGAGGCTCCTCACCACACCAACCAGGAAGTCTGGAGCTTAAATCGAGGGTTTAACCGTAAGAGGTTTTAGATGCCGCCCAATGTCTTTAAAGACGTACAAACAGTCTGATGATTCTACGTTATATATTCCACTACAAACTAAAATCAAACCTGAGACAAATCCAAGGCCATCGGTCAACCAATGACCATCTGGGGTTTTTAAATAAACACAGCATAAAAATAGGTCTTTATTTTCAGTCTCGACCGGCTGACAAATTCATAAAATGCTGATTTTGAGCTAGACGATAAATGGATGAAATATTACGGTAGCTGCACGTTCATGTGTTTTCACTTGATCCTTATGTAACGCAGCATCATAAAACATTAATAACATTGATGTCGTCGTTGTCTTCTGCTCAAATCAAATTAGTAGTTATGAAGAGGAAAGATCTGGATCTGCTCTGGCTCTCTCACTACGTCACTATGAGCCACTTGCCAAAAATAGCTGAATGTCAAAAGTCCCCAAGAACAAACATTTTTAACTTTTTTATTGGAACAGCTCAACAAAAGCTGACCGCAATGTGGAGAGATTTGGCAGAAACGAGTCAAATTTGGTGTTTTCCAGAAGGTCTGGGAGCTTTCTGTTTCACCTTGGATGTACACTGGGACGTTTGGGTGTTTTATTTTCTGACCCAGATCCACGTCTGTTTGGAAGGAAATCCCCAGAGGCCACAGACGGCTGTAGATATGTAACACTGCTCCTCACATCACCTCCTTTCTGGTTCATTGTCTGACTGGTTCTCTTACATGTGGTCTGAGGTGACACAGGATCTGGGTGAGATCTGAATCCTTTAAGCGTTACTCGGTCTCAGCAACATGTGTTTTCTGCTCACAATGATAAACTCAACGCATGAAACCACATTGTGGCTTTTTTTGGGGCATTTTTCAGTTTTCATTGTCTCTTTATGGATCCTGTCAACACTTCCCTGAGGTCAGTGTGGGTTGAAAAGAGGCTGAAAAAATGGATTCATGATTCACAATAACAACATATTGATGGCAGTTACATGATAGTATGATGGACCCCTAGACACTAGAATCTTTAAAGAACAAGAAATGATGTCTTTTTAAGTGATAGCGAACCTAACCTAACCTAATCTAATCAAATCTGAGCTAATCCATTTGGAATACAAAACAGATTAGAAATAAACTTAATTTCAGATAATTCTGACCACGTGCCTGTTTGTGTACCAGGGTTCTAAGGGAGATCCGGGGCTTTCTCCAGGCCAGGCTCCGCCAGGAGAGAAGGTAAGACACTTCCTACTTGTCTGCCTGTCCTCTGACTTCTACCCAGTCATTGTTTTACCCTCTGCTTCTTGTCACCAATAAGTCTTGATTTATTCATTTAATTAATTTTACTGCATCCCTCTGCCATATGCGTATTGCTTGAATGACACGTGGCAGCAATAAAAATAAGATTCATCGTGCAGTCCAATATTAATCGAAATGAATAAAGACTTTAGTACATACCGAAGGACTTGTTAAAGCGAAAGGCCCCGTTATAACAGTAAATGTCGTCTTCCTGCTTTGATTTTCTTGCTTTCGCTTCTGAACGCTGAACGTTATTTTTTGTGAAACCAAACGAAATAAGGATAAATGCTGTCGATGTTGATGGGTTCAGTTGGACCGTAGGTTTGAAGAACGGCTGTACTGCTGTGTCTCCGCCCTTTTCATTCATTTAGCAGCTACTTATCTTCCAAAAGCAGCCTTGTGCGTTTCTGTTTCTGACTCACTCTTTGAATGGATTGGTGTGGCGTCACCACAGCTGGTCTCTCTTACTTCTCTCTCGCACAGTAACGGTGTGTAGTGACGTAAGATATCTTGAACTAATTAAGTTCTTAAAGCATGTGTCTCTTACAGTCTCTAACGCTCTGAGCACTCATGGAAATCCTCTGAATGAGGAATGTTGACTGTCTCCAGTTAATGTTTTAGGCAGATTGTATCAGTGGAGATCCACGCTTATCTGCCTTCACCCTGGTGTCGTCCTCACCTTATTGCACCTCAGTCCATCATTCCCTGTGGTGAAGATGACTCTCCAGTTGTCGTGTCCCTACGCTCTCTGTCCTTCGGTGGTGAAAGGTTTAATATTGATCCGCGTATGATTTTCATTATAAAAACCGTGAAGGAGCCTGAAGTCATTAATCTGGAAGGCGTTTAACTCTCCATATAATTTGGTCTTCATCTGCTGCCTGCGAAGCTGAAGTGTACAATTAATCCTAAACCAGACACAAGGACTCGATCAATTTGGGATTATTTTTTTTCCTGTACTCTAGTTTTTAGTTGGAGTTTCATTTCTACTTTCAAGTTGAAAATCAAGACTAACAATTTTATTTTTCTAGGTTAAAAAATTTATGTATTTTCATGGAACCTTTATTTTAGAATCAAAATCCTGCATTGATGAAGCTTTTTCATTGGAGCCGTCTTCTTTCCTACCTGTTCTTATTGATTAGTCTCCATTTGTCTCATGTCTCATGTTGTGTCCCTCTCGGTCTTTTGTCCAATAGGGGGACAGAGGTCCAACAGGTCTGCCTGGTCTGGTTGGATTCGTGGGTCTCCCGGTAAGAATCTGCCTGTTTTAACCAAATGTCAGACACATCTTATTTTGAGGTATCTTTCTCTGTCTCTGTTTCTTTTTGACATTCTCCTTCCTCTTTTACTCGTTTTCCTCTTTGAACCTTCATCCATGTTCCTCCCCTCCATCCCTCTCTCAGTCAGCCCTTCGTAGCTGTTACAATACGGCGCTGTCTCATCCAAACCTGATAGGCCTTTAGGTCAAAAGTCATCCGAAAGAGGAAAGGCACTTTGCCCTGGGTCAGGGTGTCAATGACACACACAATATCCCTTAGAACTCCTCATGTCAGCCAATTGTCACGCCAAAGGAGGAACGGTTTCATGTACCCAGTACTCTGAGTATTTCTCCATAAGCAATGAAAAATAGATGAGTTTTTGACATTTTTTGTCATTTATTTATTATTGCAGTGAGAAACATCATACTTACATGAAGGCTTATTAAAGTGATTTACAATCGCATAATCTAGATTGGTTACACGGAGTAGGCGTGACTTTGGGAGAAAACTATTTATTGCTTTATGGTGTCATGGTGTAGAGTCGTATATACTTGATGTGATTTTTAACTAGATATATTCAGATCAAATGAATAACATTCAGTGTCTCTTTGAATGGGCACACCATGGTCTTATCGTGGACTTCATACTGGAGCTCGCTCCCCTGATTGTGGACCTCCTCGGTCTGGGCTCACATATTTGCCCTTCACCTTGCCTCCTAGGGGGCCACCCAGTGTTTGCAGTAGCTGAACCTAATACACCCAGCACATGAACTGTGCCCTCTGGAGTATTTTCAGAGGAAGCGGCTGGCCCGGGCGCTCAGCTCTTTACCCCCCACTGGGCCTTTTATTGAGTGTGAAGGTTCACGTGTCACAACCTCGGAAGCGCGCGACAGAGTCGGGGATCCCCTAGAAAAAGGCCTCTCAGTGCCCCAAAAAGAGACTGACCCGACCCCGACCTTTGGTTTTGGGAGCTGTAAACATCTGCGGTTGATAATCACATCAAAGAAAAAAATAATAGGCTAATAAAGAGATGAAAATGTTGAAATACAGTATATAGAAATTTAAACTCTGTTTAGTGTAGAGGAAGAGCTTCTTTAACTGAATGTGGGATTTGGCTGTGGGGGCCACATTGTGGATCCATGAGTTCCTGTTGTGCTTACGTGTGCATTAACAATATATAACCACACAACAATACAATAGCTTAACCATTAAATACACGGTGCTGCGGTGTGCAGTGGGATGTGTCGCTCCGTTCAGTCCATAGGTCAGAGGTCATTTGCTTCGATATTGGACCCAGAGTGCGGCACCAGACTGCTGGCCGTCAGTCACGAGCCTCCGGGAATGTTCCCAGAGCCATAAGCTGACTTATTTTAGGAAAACTGCATGCCAGAGATGCACACATACGTTCATGTATTGACACATCGTGAACTTGATCTTTCCTGCTTTGGTCTGATGTTGTCTGTGTGAAATGGAAACATTTTTAACATTTGTTTTGTTCTACGTCCAAGGGTCCTAAAGGTTATCTGGGACCCCCAGGACCCCCAGGAGAACAAGTAAGTAGTGGTGTGTGTGTGGTTATTGTGCAGAAGAACAATGGCAGAATTTCTTTTCTTCAATCAGTGGTGCACTGGTTAGTTAATGTAGGGGCAGTATGGAAGAGGAGGAGGAGGAGGAGGAGGAGCAAAAATTAGTACGACCACTTGTATTACTTCTTTTATGACTACGATCAATCACAGCCCATACTTCCAAATGGACACATGAGTCATATCCGAGCAGTCACATGTGTGTATACACAATTACAATTCACGTTTATCAGACGCTTTTATCCAAAGCGACGTACATATGAGAATTTTAACAACACAAGCAAGGATCTATTCAGTAGAACAACGACAGTTCCAAGGGACCTATGTGCTACAAGGCATTACAAGGAGGCAAGGAAAGGAGGCAAGGAAAGGAGGCAAGGCAAGGAGTGCAGATATGCAGAGATTTTTTGGTTTCTTTTTAAAAAATTTTCATTCTACAATCAAGTGATCATTTCCATGCCAAAATGATCAAACTATCTATGAAAGCGTTATAAGCTACTTATGAGTTTAATGCAGACATTCTGGGAGTTCAGGGATGAGACTAACTGAATGTGAATGTGCTTATTTAGCTGGATCAGTGAGTGAGTGGTAAAACATTGGCAACTTGCTTTAAAGTCGTACTTCATCGTTGAGCGAGTGAAAATTCAATCCGTGGCCTCTGTGGAGCAGAAAGAACAACACATGTCAAAGTGTTCTTGGCGCTGAGCAGACGGCCATGATGGTTATTTGGTGCTATGAGGCGGTAATGATGAATGACAGGTCGGTGATGAAGGTGCTTTTACACAATCAGCTCCTCGGAATTGGAGACCAGTATCAGCCAAATCCCTGAACTGCCAAGAGTCATTTTAACAGAGGGCTT
>OMNV01009437.1:22194-55088 GCA_900303265.1 Brotula barbata
TTTTTTAGAACGGCTGGTGTTGGCGGAGGGAGGAGTGGTGAACAGCGTGAACAGTGCTTGTGTTATTCCTCAGTTGGCAGCGCTGGTAGAGTTCTGTGTTTCTCCTCTTTCACGTTATCCATCCATCTAATCTCCCTATTCACCCCCCCCTCTCTCTCTCTCTCTCTCGCTCTCTCTCTGGCTCTCTCTCTGTCCCAGGGCATACAAGGACCTCCAGGAGAAGCCGGGGCTGCAGGTTACCCTGGCAGGCAGGTGCAGTGAAAACTATGCTTCCAGTTCCTCCATCCATCCTCTTGGGTTCTTCATACGTCTACACAAACTTTACAGAAACAGATGTGCACCCATTTGCTAATTTCCTCTGCAGCTTGTGTTTGGAGTGTATTGTCCCATCTGTCCTCATTTAGAAATGCAGTCATAATATTGATAATATATTGGAAAGTATGCTGTCCTTGCCACTGAAAAGGTTTTTTAGTTTAATCCTGTGACACTGATGTCTTTAGCTTTTGATTCACCGTGTCAAATATGGCCACCATGCGTGTGTGTTCGGTGTCAATAACCCCCTTCCTTATTATGGTTGTTCTCTGTTGCAGGGCGCAGCTGGGCCACAAGGTAACCCAGGACCTAAAGGTGTCCGTGTAAGTACAGGAAGCTGTCAGCCGTCTGACTGCCCTCTCTCCCTTAGCAGCACCCGAATGAATACTTCATTTCCTGAAAGGATTAAGACAGTGTCAGGGGCCTGCAGTCCAGCTCAACCAGGACTTTAGTTGTATTTCTGACACACTGGCTGATGGAGAGCTGCAGGCTCCTTGTGGGGGCCGGACCCCGAACTCTGTGTTGTCTCTCCAAAAAGCCTGTCTGGCTCCTCTCACTATGTTTCATTCCTGAGGAAGGAGGAATTCCCCAAAAAACAGGAGAACAGAGAAAAGAGAAGTGGAGGGAAGACAAACAGAGGGCAGAAAGTATGAAAGCAGAAGGGGAAGGAGGTCGCAGAAAGCTAGTGAGAGAATGAGAGCAGCTCCGAGAAGGGGATAGATGGGATTACTGTGTTAAGGCTGAAACAGGGAGAATGAACAGTCAGTTACGGATAGTGAGTGGATAGATGGGGTGTGCGAGCTACAACGCGATGTTTGCATTATATTTAAAAGAACACGTTTTTATATCACACTAAGACAGATATGATCATGAATTAAATGAAATGATGATTTTGGATCGACACCCTAGGAATTCTCACTATACCGATATTATGTGTGTTATTTAAATGACCACACGGTGGCACTGTTTAATCCAAGCCCATTTCTGCCAAATTACCCTGAAATATGTTTACTTTTTGACATATCCTGCAAATAAACAAATTGCTCAGTAAACAGAAAATTGGAACAATAATCGATTCGGTTGAGGTCGACATCACTGTCACTTTGTTGCATAAAAAAATACATTTACGTAAGTCGGTGCAGTTATGAACAGTAACAGTAAGTGTTGGGGACTCTGTGCCACGTTGGCTGTTTGCTTCAATTGACTCTTCAAACGTTCAGAGTAAAGTCGCTGCATTGTAGTCCTCCAGTATTGCTGAGCTCGTCCTTTTCCGCCAAACATCCGGTGAGTAAACTTTGTAATCATTGAAATCTGCCGTCTAATTCCTTGGGTTGCTCTCCACAGCTTGTGACCAGACATGAAGGTCTAGACAAGCAAGACAAGACCTTTGGTTTCCAGCTCTAAGACCAATATTTACTTCAACAAGTGTGCCATGAGAAAGTTCCTGAGAAACTGGAGTGTTTCTCATGTTCAAGCTTTTTGGCAGCCTTTTGGCGGGATTAAGTCATGGTGGTATGCTCGGTCTTCACTTACCAGCAGCCCAAATGCATTCCGTACAGCGTTTGTCATGATGCAACACACAACAATTCTGGCCGCGGCGCTGTGTATTCACTTAGAAAGGTTCATAGTCAAAAATACCCCTCCGCTCAATAGAGCACGAGCAGGTTAAACTAACAAAGTTCTAATTTTGAAAGGGTTAAATGTCTACTTTTACAACACCGTGCTTCACGTGCTTCCAAATCTTGGCGTCTCCCCAGCAGTTCACCATAAGATTTCCCAGGGACTGGGAGATCAGTGTGATCCTCTTTTTCGCCTCATTACGAGGGCCCATGAATGGAAATATCTGTTAGTCAGTGGGTTTGTTGTGCCAGAGTAAGATATCTCCACAACAACTGGTGAGATTACCATTAAGTTTTAAGGCAATCTTAATTCCCCAATTTACATTTTGGGAATGCCCTCTGGCAACTGTCAATATCAGCTTTGCACACAGAATTTGCAGAACTGAATTATACTGTAAGTCCTCACAGTGCCATCATTTTGTTTTCATCCTGAAACAGAGAGGATGATAAGAGAGAGAAGGCCAACACTGGAAACAGGATGATGTGCTGATTTTTGGCGAGTTCACAAGGAGTCCACTTAGGTATACGACGTGTTGACACACACGTACCCAAGACCATTCCCTGTCTCAGAATGGATCCATAATAAAGACCTGCCCCCGAGGGGATTAAGAATTTTAATTTTCAGCCTCACTCCTGGTAATACTGTGTCGTGATGAGGATCACTGCAGCCTGTTCAGGCTCCTTTAAGATTTTGTGGTGGTGGATTTTGTGGCATCCTGAAATTCATATATTGAACACAAAGTAGAATGACATTTCTAACACCGAGGGTATTTATTACAGAAATATCCACATTGTGTAAATTTGGATGCCTAATATCCTAAACTGTGAATTAATTGTAAATTAGGTATGCGTAGAAGCTTATAATAGGCTGTGTGAATTATTTTCCAGGGTTTCATTGGGCCTCCTGGTGTAGCTGGACCGCTCGGGATGGAGGGTGAGAAAGTGAGTGATATTATTTCTTTTGCTATGCCGATATAAGGGTTTTAAAATATATAAACACATTAGTCACGCTCATTCCTGTCAATATAAGTCTCTCCTCCCATAGTTAATCCTCCTCTGTATTGTATTGATTACATTCCCTTGTGAAGTTGGGCTTCGATGGCATCTGTCATCAAATTCATCCTTAAATCATTTGGTGGTACTTACCACCTACAGATGTCTGCCATCTGATGTCAGAATAACTTTCCTGTTGTGCATTTATTCATTAAAACATTTCCTTTTTTAACTATCGGGAAAGGGAAAATGAGGCAGGCAGAAAATGAAGTGGAATTCATTAAAATTAAATTGATACTGAATTTACAGCTTCAAATTTGGGAGAAATTAATAATTTCCATCCCGATGTGCTGCTTCATTCTAATGAGGAAATCCCAGTGTTTATGGCCCCGTTAGAACTTTACAGCCTTTGGTACCTCACTGAATCATGATATGATCAGTCTTTGAATGTCAATCTTCCTGGTTGGCGTGACACATTTTGATGGATTTCTGGTTTATAACGTCCCTATTTCACTCACTGACAATAGATACAAACAGTAGTTGAGATTAGAGGATTGATTGTCTGATAATTTTACTTCCGTTTTACTTCCATTTAACTGTTTCATATCTGAGATTTGAGTTCTGATTGCCCCCCATTTTTCAAATTCTTTTCTAGGGCATTCCGGGTCCTGTCGGGAAACCTGGCCCCAAAGGAAGACAGGTAGGGAGAAGGTCAATGAAACCCACGAGAGCTCTTGACAGAGGCTTGCACGAATAAAATCTATATCTTTATCTGTCTATCATAACGGGAGGAGGGGAAGCTGTTTCCTACAGCAGCTGCAGGAAACGAGTGGGGTGGCGTCCACATTTTCGCCAGAAAAAATGAGGAAGGTTCCAGACAATGACCAAAATGTTATGTAACCTATAATGGTTGATAGTGGAACTTCTTAAATGGCCACAAAATCCTGGGGGACATGACGGTGATTTATCTGTTATCGGTGTGCTGAAACAACAGGATCGATAGAGAAGATCTATAACTTCTTCAGAGGATAGAAAGCCAATATAGTTCCACGGTGGCACTGGAAACCTGCAGATGAAGATAAAGACAGAAGGAATGTCTAGGTTGGGCCTCCCCCACACTGAAGACTTTATATTTTAAAAACAAGTGTTAAATCCGCTGTGTTGAAGGTGCCAAACGGGCAGGAAGCCCAGTGTCTATCAGCTAAGGCTTTTTTTCCTGGAACTCTGAGTTCTGCCTGTCTAACTGGATCATCGTCCACAGCCTAAAGACCACAGGTTCACCGAAACACGCAGCTTGGATTCACATTCTGTTAGCACAAATGTGTTTGGATAGATTTCAATCATCTGCGGACAATTTAGGTAAAATAGGTAATGTAAACACGAATGCATGCTGTAGTTGTTGTAAATCGTGTGACATTATTTTATGGCTCTCTGTAAGTCTGAACTTGTTAATGAACCAATCAGCGGAGCAACTTCAGTTTTTGCTGCTGTTTTGTGTACAAGTGCTACTTTGTGTTGTTACACCAAGAGTTACCAGCAGCTAGTCAGCATTCTAGCTAGCTGCAAACTAGCATTGCTGCTACACACTAGCATTGCAGCTGTAAACTACCACTATCGCAACAAACTAGCATTACTGCTGCAAACTAGAACTACCTCTTAGAAATTAGACAGAAAATGACTCAGTGTCAACTTCAACATAAAGTGCAATTGAACTTGAATTTGAAATAGACTGCAGCTTTGCAGCTAGCAGGTAAGTTCAACTCTATTGTTTACGTAGCTGTGTAGTTTATTACTATTGTAATTAGTAATAAATTAGTTTGAAATTACAAATTCATTTATTTCTTAAGTGGTGGTATAATTAGCAGGATGATTTGCTCACAGGTTTACCCTGGGTCAAGCTTTATTCCACAGGTGTTCTGAGTACATGGCTACATGCTACAGGCTGAGTGTATGATGGGAACTGTTTTTGAGTAGATTTCTTCTGTTTCCTCCACAGGGTGTGGTTGGTGATGCTGGGGAGAGGGGGCCTCCTGGTCCTGATGGCAATGAGGTGACAACACTGTGGTTCTCACCCCCTTGGTTTTATTACTTACTGTTTTTCTCCTTCAATTTCCCTTTCCTTCCATTGTTATTCCAACATTTCTTTTGTCCTGGATATCATACATGTGCACTGAAAAATCTCTTACAATTGCTAAGTAACAGCATTATGTTTTATTCCATATTTGTTGTTAAATATAAAGTCCGAGGCCCTCTTGTTTGACTGGAAAGCATAAAAAATGACAGTAACCTACTGCATGTTTGTGTTCCGAGTTTAGCATTTTGAATGTGAAAGTACATAAGCAGCATGAAAGCTGCGTCAGAATAAATGGAATAGATTGTCTTATGCTTGTGACGATGTGTCTTAGTTTTAATGCCCATTTAAGAAGCACTCACAGCCAATGTGATCTAATGGGGCCATCAGGAAAATGCAGTACTGTAAGTGTCCTGTCCTGTGTACTTAGGATGTTGCTGTGATGTTTCACAGGGGCCTGTTGGTGGGACTGGCATCGGTGGCTTCCCTGGTCTGAGGGTGAGTATCTGTCACCAAATGGTACATTTCTATTACATTTCCTTATGGTGGATATCTCGTTTGGTTTGGCTTGCAGATATTGCATCTGTATCCGTACAAACCTCCAAAAATGTCCTTCTGCCCGTCTGTGCCTCATCGACTTTGCTCTGTCTGCGATCAGTAGCAGGAGATGCTGTTTCTTGAGTGATGAATGTGAATTTCCAGGCTGCCAACGGTGTCTTGGTCAGACTTACTGTAACACTGCGGCCAGGGTAATGTGTTTTTGATGGCTGTACTCTATCTGTCACGTTTTCAAAAGTTCTACCACTGAGAGCTTGGAGATGTGCTCAATTGACTGCCAAATCATATTTTTTTGCACACTTTCAGGACTTGGATGCGCTAAAGTTATAAAGGATTGAAAGCTGCAGATAAATGGGTTGGAATCAAAGTCGAACATTCCTGGCAGCTGGTCCCGTTTCCTCGACACTGCTAACTCTTTGGCCAAAAGTTCTGGCTGCTTGGAAATGTACAATGTGCAGCATTTTCAACGAGCTGCAGAGGCTTACAGAGGAAATCGAGGAAGTCTGAGTTAGTGTTGGCAGATGTCCTGGAGAGGGAATAATGTATAGAGAGCACAGTGTCTTTTCACTGCTCGCTGCTGACTACAACGGTTCGAACTTTGGCCTTCACAAAGGCCTCTTTCAAATCTGACAAAACCCATACGTCTATGATCCTAGGACATCCCTGTGCCATCATGTCACGCTATATTTATGTTGCGTTGCTGTTGCCATAGGGCAGAGATTTATTGGGGTCCTATAAAGGGCGCTACAGCCATCCAGATAGATCGTTTCCATAACCTTGACCTCAGCTACCGGCTGTAAGTCAACTTTACCACTGACACCGTTAGCCATCAAACACACAGACACACGGCATATGAGTCACAGTTATTTGCAATATTTCAGCATTTTCTCTTTACTTGAACAAGAGGAATACCACCAATTTAATCATTGTAGGCACAATGTACATGTGTATATATATACATACAGTTTATATCTAGTATATATGTACAATAGATGTTCCTAGTTTGTTTCTGCCTTGTGCTCATGTAATATGTACATTCATATACATATATATTGTTGTCCCATATGAACTGAATGATGAATAATTCTATTGGCTATAATTGGATGAGAACCAAGATGGGTTCTAGGATGGTCCTTTGAGTCAATGTTTGTCACCATGGCAACATATTCAGGGGTCAGCTGTGAGCCACACAGTCATACATGTTGTTTACAGAACATATATGCTTTCTGTACAATTACGACGAAAGGCAAATGACAGGCATTTTTTAAAATTTAATATTAACTATTACAATGTACGTAATTTACAATGTAATTCATCATAATTATGTAACGTTTATGTTTTCATTCCGATACGGCCTAGCTACTTCTGTCTGTTTTTCAATCTGTTTGGACTTTACGAAATTAAGCCATCAAAATCCATATGAATCCTGGGTTGTTTCAGACATTGAAAACAAATCACTCAAGGTTTAAAAAAAACAACAACAAATAAATTCCATGTTTATGAGTTTAAAGTAAGGTGAACTCCATGGCTTCAGATCTTTGTCTGATTGATGTCACCGTTCTGACCTAACACCACAGATCACAGAATGTGACTCAGACAAACAGCAGATGTATGCACATGCACGAATCAGTCGCATGCATTACACACATACACACACACACACACACACACACACACACACCGTAGCCCCTGGCAGATGCTCTGTGTAATGTTTGATTGTTGTGTCCATAGTGTTGGTTGAATCTTGACCCTGAGAGTATTCTTATTGTCTGCTCCTGATTTAAATGTGGAAGCCATTTCTTTCTGGCCAGCAGTAAAATTGGGTTGTATGGAAGGTGTTCACCCATCAGGAGGCCTAAAATCAGCCATCACATAGTGCTGACTGTGGCATCAGTTTCCTATTGGCCCGTTTTGGAACTGGAACTAGTTCTTAACTGCTCTGATTGAGTCCACCAAATATGAATTGGTTTGGAAACAGAAATGTTAGTTCTTTTCGTGAACAAGAAAATAGCAGGACCGTCTATGGGAACCGTGATGACATCATGAGTGGCCGTGTATTATTCTGCCCCTGCGGTGGTGCCATGACAAACTGGTCCCACTGATACCGAGTGAAACTGGACCCAGAAGTAGGGCCCTTTAGATGGAAAGGATTCTGGGTACTGGAGCCATAGTGCAGCCTTTATAGTTCCTGTATGACATCACATCTGATGTCTGGACATCATTATAACAAAAACTGATAGAGAATTATGTTCAAGCACACCACAGAGATTGTCACGCTTCTGAATGATTTACTCTGTCACTGTTTTTTGAAGTGGCAGGAAACATGTCTGACCAGATCAAGCATCCTTTAGCCAACAGACATGTTTATTGCTCAAATAGCTGAGAAAATCCTCATATGTGAATCTGTTCTTGCATGTCCTGCTTCCGCTTGTGTGGTTTGGCCGGAAGAGTCTGACAGAAAAATTCAAGATAAACAGCTTTGCTGGATTCTGATTTTAATTTTGTTTCTTTTCTTTTTTTTTTTAGTCAGGGCCGTTTGTCACGTGTCCATCTCCTCTGTCTCTGCACATTTCCTGTTTCTGCCATGTCCCAGCAGCATTACACTGTAGGTTTAAATGTCCCCATAAATACTTTTAAATGACAGCTTGGTAGTTATTTGTAGTAAATGCTCTTCAGGAATCTGACCAGAAAGTCAATACGTGTACGCCTCCTTAATCCGAGCTCTGAAGTCTTTGTTGTAATTTATATTTAGTTAAGATTACATGTGAGTGATTCTGACACAAACTCAGTGTAACAGCTTTATTTAGAGGTTGATTTTAGAAGTCATTTTCACCTCACAGGTTCACCCACACGCTGGCTCCAGCTGCAAATCACTCGTTTATTGTAAGTCAATTACACAAAGTTGCAGTTTTTGTTGAAGTAACCAGAAGGAGAGCAGCAAGCGTCGGGTCTGGTATGCATTTGATGTCTCTGCCAGTGCGTGACTCAACTGAGCGCGAGGCAGCCAGACACATTTTTACTGCCTGAATGAAAAACAAAAGTGTTAGATGGAGACTGAAATAGTTGTTAAAAGTTTTATCTCTTTCTTGCTGCTTTACTGCACCTGAAATTTTTACAAGGGAACGCGGGATAAGATTAGCAAGAAAGTCACCGCTTCGTTGATTTCATGTGTGGGGGGCCACACATATGCAATTGTGCGTGTTGTTTACATGTGGCGTGTTAAATACGTCAGGTGATGCTGAACCTCTTTCTATATGATTGGATTTTGCGTTGAGCAGAAAGTGGACGTACGGGATGCAGCTATCTTGTTTTCCTGCCGTCTTTAGCCTGGTGCCAGATGTTGATCTGCCGTATCCTCGCGTGGACTGGGCCTTTGCTCCCCAGAGATTGGGACAAAGTGTACTGGTGGAGTTTTCTTTGGTTGCTTATCTTGTCTTTCTGCTGCCTTCAGCGTATCGTCTTTCATGTGCACTCAGTTGAAAGCTTCTTTTGATTAAGTGTGTGATTTGTGTCTGAGGTACCATAGTGGAGCAGCGGCATCAAAAACCGGTCTTACAAGCTCCAGATGGACGTCTAGTTTGAGCCAAATGTCCGTCATGACATAACACAAAGCCATGTTTTCTCACTCGCTCACCTCCATATCAGACACAGTGGAAGTTGATGCTTTTAATGGAGGGAGAAGCGTCCACACAGCTGCAGCAGACACAAAAACTTTAATGAGGTCATCCCAATCACTGTTTACTGATGGTAGCCAGCTGAGATCACCACGTCTCTGTAATCATTTAAGTAATGGAGTTCTTTGGTATAATGATTACAGCAGACAGCGTCTTTGCTTCTGCCTGCGTCAGGACAAATTCTGGACGCTTTTCTTTACTCGCCATCTTTTCTCCTTAAGTCTCATAAAATGTTTATTACAGTATTAAAGGAATCCATGCAAGACACTTAGACAGAAAGCAGAGAGAAAATTAGATTTGGATCTTTAGTCCAGCTCTGTTTGCATGTATCATATTTGGCATCTTTGAAAAATGAAGATGGACCCTTTGCTCGTTACCTAAGAGTTCAAGAGACTAAGTCAAAAATGTGATGAGGCCTCATACAGCCTTTAACATATAATCAACACAAACAGGACGTGTGGCATGAATGCAGCATGAAGTGAGGCCTCCTTTTTTTAGGACAGTATCTGACTCTGACTAGCACGTGTACATCACAAATCAAAATAATAATGATGATAACTATATTTGTATAGCACCAGCAAAGAAATTACATTGACTGCGTGCTTCACATAAAATGGAAATAAAATGAAGATAGAAACATAGAAATATTGAAATAAATGCTAAAATACATAGAATATAATAAATACAAAAGACCAAATACATACAGGATAAAAGACGGAAATTAAAGACAGTACAAAAATGCATAAAATCAAATAAAATCTGATCCGTGGATCATGGTATACCAATATTGCCTTAATGGCAGTATAATGAAAGTAAGAACATGCATGTAAACATAATGAGAGGGTATAACAGACATCACCGCCGCAGTAACAATCACTGGTGAAAACCACTCAGCTTAACTACCCGTCTGCTTGTTAAAGGACCTTTTAGACTTCAGCCATACATTCTGGCCTCACCGCTGTCAATTAGAGGCGATTACACGGGGCCAAGGCCAAGTCTAGGCCCATACAGAACAAGTGGATACACTGTCGACTCTTTGTGGAAGGAAACAGCAGATACTCTACATGGCAGAAGAACCAAAGATTTGAAGTCAAACATTTGAAGTCAAACATTCATTCCATTGTGGTCCTCCTCTACATAGGGAGACCCTGGGCCTGAGGGACCACGAGGACTGGCTGGACTAGTGGGACCTCAGGTAAGATGGACGCTGTCCACTGCAGCTGACAATCAGAAGACAGATACTTTTGGATATCACAGTAAACACGCACAGAATCACTCATTCCTCTCCTTTCTCTCCCCTCCCCTCTTATCTTCACCGAAGGGCCCGACGGGACGAGCCGGCCTGCCTGGATTGAAAGGTGATAAGGTGATCTAAATATTTTTATTATTGCAGTGTATCTGTGTGTCAGTAGTGCAGCTTGTATAGATTAATGTGTTGAAAGAAATCAGGCCGGATCGATCCAACAAGGACATCTGACAGAGACTGACTGTATTGATAATGGAGCGTATATGTGAAATGTCTTTGGTTCAAAGCATCTGTGTTCGTGTTGTGATCGCTGTGGCGGGATAGTGTTGTGTCATTGCTGTGTGATACTATGAAATTCAGGGTGAAGTGGGACAACGAGGAGAACAAGGAGAGATGGGGTACCAAGGTGATAAGGTAGGTGATATAAAAACAGACAAACAAACCAAACCTAAGCTATGCTGTTTAAAGACTAAACTGGTGATTTTATCAGCTATTTACTTACTTTACTTACCGTAAAGTAATACTTTCACTACATGTAGTGCATTTTAAGCTAATTGAAGGTTGAAGGTATTTTAATGTAATCATGATGAAAACTATGATATGTCCAATAGAAAGATGCAGACAACCTGCAACAAAATTCTTGAGAGTGATCAGTGAAAACTTACTGGTTCGGGTTAGGGTTTTCAATCTGTCGCTAGGTCAGGAATTGGTGTTAGCAATAAATTTCCTCACTTATGCACGTACACCAATTAGGCATCAGCAAGCAATGGTTATATCATTCATGTCAGCAAAGACCAAGATCAGACAGTTTGATCGCTGCTACAACCTTTGTCTGAAGACAGATGACAACTTGGTATCTTACAGTTTAACAGAGCTTATGAGATTATGACTAAAATCTTAGTAAACCCAACTTGCGTTATGTGATATGCAGTCAATGAAAAATGTTTTTATTGCACGGTTGGCAGGAGATTTTAGACATTTCACCTGATAGTACAAATGATTAATGTGGTTATTCTTTTCCGCTTACATATATATAAATGATGACAGACTACTGGCATTAATCTGGTCTACAGAGGAACATTTATCTCAGCTGATTCAGGGAAGGATCAAGCCCAAAATCCAACAAATGTTGCCTGCATTGTGTTCATGCAATCGATGATTCATAAGGATTCAATAATAGCGTGAAGTGGCCTCTAATATCTTGCACAGAGGTCATTAATGTGTGCCATTAATGAATCCATATGATAAAATGGTACACATGGTACACACGTGTACACACAAACACAATGTGTTAGATCAATGTCATACTTTGGTTGTTGTATTTTCAGGGTGCTGCTGGGGTGCCGGGTCCAACTGGTCCAAGAGGAAAACCAGGTCCACCGGTATGTCTGTCTGTTTGTCTGCGCGCGCGTGTGTGTGTGTAGAGCAGACATTAGTGAATGTGTATTTATTTGTACTTTTGTGTTGATTTGTGTGTGGAGCCTGTGTGTGTTTATACCCCTTTATACAGCTTTTGTGCAGCTTTTATAGACAAATCCGAGTAAACACACATCCCACAAAGAGATCTGTGCTCTATTTTAGTTAGACTATAAACTGATTTTGGGCAGACTCAGACCCACATCAGTTTTATGTTGCACTTGCTGGGCACTGAGCTCTAACGAGGTAAGACGTTGGTGGAATAGGTTCAATCTCCTCGAGCAGGATTAGGGGAGAAAGATGAAACGTGTAAAAATACTGTTCTCATTATGGATTGTAAACAAGTCCAGATGCTGTCCATCGTTAGAAAAGCAGCATGAACTGCAGCTGTAGCTCAGAATAAACCACGCTGTTCACCCGTTAGAATTAGAAAAAAAAGAAGATCTGCCCTACCGTATTCTTATAGGTCATTTATCTCTGACTTTACCACAGGGGCACCCATCCGCCAAGACCCAGTAGTCCACTTATGACTGTCTTTCAACGTTTCTCAAAGAGGGACATGTTTACCCTGAAGGGGTACTTGAAGGTGCTACAGAGCGTACGTGAGGGAAATGCGAACAGTGATATTTTAAGATAAACCGTGAAAATATTACAGATTTTTAAATCAATTGAAATAAAAATAGGAAATATAAAAAGACATAAATTAATTAAAACTAATTAAAACAAAAACTTAAGAACCACCGGTGTAGACCATCATCACCACTATTTCCATATTATTTATTGTTTCACAGTTGGTGCTGATTTTGCCACCATCAGGTTTTTCGATGTTTAATTTTTTGCAAAAGTAGTGAGTACATGTCCGCCAAGTTTGGTTACAATAGACACTCGTGAATAATGCAAGATTTATGATGAACACATAATTGACAATTAGACACAGCTGTTAGAATTAGATGCATCTCCCTGCCTGCTGTCCATTCTTCAAACTACTGTCACAGTATAAAACACACATAATTTGTTCCATCAAACTGGTAATTGGAAAAATTATGAACGTGTTGTCTCAAATGATTAATTTAGTCAAAAAGCAAAATCAAAACTAAATTATTGCAAATAGATCAATAATTTCTTGGAACCTGGAACAAATTTGAGACAACAAGATATTGGTTATGTCAAGCAAACAAAATATTTGAAATTATTTTCCTGTCTGAGCCACAATAGCTACCGTAGTGTTTTGAATGAATGACTTGTCTAAATTAGAAAGGCTATACGAAGATGTCATTTTAACAAAATTGATGGAATAACGCATGCAATTCACTCAGACAAATTTATGTTCTATTTCCATTAGCTTAAAAAATTTGCTTTGTTTTGCACTAAAGTCAACAAGCAAGAATGAATGTTTGGTCAATGTTTTCATTCCTACGGCTGCAGAGCATCACTCTCAGACGAATGCAGAGCGAGCAGTCATAACTAACTACAAGGTGAAAGAGCACCTTTGGGTCTTAGAGGTTAAGTGTCTGATGACCATTTGTCTGACTTTGAATTTAACCCCTTGATGTCAGTTAACATGTGTGAAGTCGCTGCTTTAGTTTAGTTTAGTTTGTGCTGTGCTCTCATCATTTATCATGAAGACATTCACCTGGCACAGTTTAAGCTTGGCACCGCGTAACGTTGCATCACGTTAAGTCAATATGAGGATTAAACCCTCGCCCTAACTGTAAATCTCTGGCAGCCAGAAGAATAGCATGATGAATATACATGTATATATCTATAATATGAGTCAAATTAAATCGTTTTGAGAGAAGCAGTTCAACAGAAAAACAGTGATGTGCAACCACACGTTTGATGATCTGTTAGTAATGCAGTTTGTAATGCGAGAAGTGCGTCTTTGGTTTTACATGCTGCAAACGTAGAGCATAAGAAGGACGGGGCCCTGATAGCAATGGCCCAGTCATCCTGGGTTCTCAATCTGGATCTTGTAATCACGACTAGTGACCTCAGGCTACACTTGGGAGAATATTGGATAGGACAGTATTTGATGTACTCCAGGCCAGTCCCAGGTCCTATATGTCCATTTATGTTATGTTGTGTTTGTACTCTTTTTAATTGCCTGTTAATTTGTAATGGAAATAAAGTAAAAAATAAACAAATAAATAATTCAGCGCTTAGATGCATTAATTACAAAATAATTCTTGTCCCTGGCTGAAATTGTGAACCTCAGGCCTGTACATGTACTTTTAATTTATGCATTTATGCTATAAACCAAAGTGGTCGTTGATGTAAACATGTCATTTAGCATATGTATAGTCTGTGTGTGTCTGTGTGACTGTGGAGCAGCGTTCATGTGACGAACTTTTTAACCTCAATGACTCAAATCTCATTAGTCTTAAATCACTTGTTGCCATAACACAAAAAAAAGCGACACTTAGTTCAGCCCTGGTTTGACAAATGGAATTTCTATTATGAGCTTACTGTATGAAAAAAGCGATGAGGTGGTAGAAGAGGCTGTGTTTGATATTTCTGTTTGTTTTTTATGCTTCTTCTCAGGGTAGAATAGGTGAATTGGGGCCACAAGGACCACCCGGACCTCCAGGACCAGAGGTAGGTACCTCAAATGTGTACAGTGTGTGGAGTTTTACACATAAAACCAAAGTTGGAGGTCGAGGGGAGCCCTTCCAAAAATGTTTCAACCAGAGTATGATCGCTTTGTCCTGTGAAAAGTCAGGGAAGACAAACGTTTTTGACATCACAGGGGTCACGACAGAGGTTAAAATAAAGAGGTTGAATTCATTGAAAGGTTGTTGGATCATTGTCTCATCAAGATGAACTAATAAACCATGTGATGTCATAAAAGCCTGGTTCCCCGTCTTTCCACTCGTGTCCACTATCAACACAAAAACCTAAATAATGCTGAATATTGGTCCCTGTTACCAATAAAAATGGATCTGATGCGTCAGAATACTTTGGCCAGGCCCAAACCTCAATGAAGCCACAGAAAGACATTTGACATGGACAGACTAACGGCTGCACGGCTGGGATTTGTGTCGTTTTCTGTGTGTGATGTGTTTTCTGACTTGCTGAGACAGATTTAGTTTCAAAAGGTATTTATTTACCTGACTCATGGATTTCTTCACATAATTCATTGTCAAGTGAAAAGAATTCCTTTAGACTACGACTCTGGAATGCTCACAGATCACAACAATCAAAACAATGTTCCCATCACCCCAGGTGCCTCTGTGTCGAAAGACGTAAACTTAGAACTTAAAGTTCATCCAAAATGAACCTGAAGCAATTTGAGGTGAAGAACGTGTGAACTTCAACTTCATCTTCACTTTTCCTCCATTGTGAACTTGATAATATTCATGTCTGACATGGGAGACAACACATAATCATTGAAACATTGTTTAGGTGCACGCAGGCTGAATGTGCCAAAAAAATGTGGCAAACAGGACAATAGCCATATATACACCATAAATATGTATACAGTCAATAAGTATATATACATATATATATTATATTTACAATAATATGGATAAAAATATATTCAATAAATCTACAATGATGATCACAATCAGACAGTTCTGTCTTTAGAATATGTTAAATGCGATACAAGAGCGAGTGAGGGCCTCTTTTATGGATGCCACCCATCAAATGACGCATGGGAAACGTCAAAGACACGCTGCATTCAGGAGCCCGACAAGGTTGTAGGTCACAGGTCAGACGGGTAGTGCAATTTCTTAAATGAGTGATTGTGTCATGGCAGGCGAGCCTGAAAGTGTTCACCGTCGTCGGCTCCTTCTCAACGCATCAACATCTTAACGTCAATCAGTCCGCGTGTATGAATGCTGAAGAGAGAGGCAGACCCTCTGTCTGTTACAGATTGATGTAATAATATAATCCCACCCCTCCTCTAGTTGACACAGAAAACGGACAAACGTGACAGAGTTTTTGTATAATAACTGTATTTCAGTATTGAAAGTCAAAGTATTTCTGTTGCTCTCAGTGTTGTGCTGGTGTTCAGATTAACTAGATTATAATCCTGTCCTGCCCTCCACATGTCTTTAAAGATAAATATGGATCTTCACTTTTAAACTTTGGAGGACTCATTCAATGAGTTGGATTGTCCAGAGTCCTCCATGTAGAGTCCACAATTATTTACAGTCAGTCCATGACAAACAGGAAGAAGTCAAACCAAAGAAACTGAACTCTACGGACAGGTGTTTTTACCAACATCACACCAAACATCACCATCAGACCGTTTGGTTTCAGTCTCATGTCTCCCAGTCTGAACACTGAAAACATCGAACATTTTACAATTCAAAACCAACAACAGTAAAAGTATAGTTTTTCCTTTAGATATGTAGTTAAGTAATAATTTGCAAAAATATTTAACGTTTACTTTGTTACTTTTCACTTCTCCCAATTAGTCCTGTGACTCATGGCTCATGAAATAACTGTCTCTTGTTTTAAAGGGGTTTCCAGGTGACATTGGAATCCCAGGACCTAACGGTCCCCCTGGACCAAAGGTGGGTCTGCCCATCTGTCTGTCCAGCATTATAGCATTCATTTTGATCCAGTCTATGCATCTTATTCATTTATTTTGTCCTATTTCAGGGTGTGCTGGGTGCCAGAGGTCCCCAAGGTCCACCGGGACCACAAGGAACACAGGTGAGTGTGTGAGTGTGCACCCAACTTAATTCTACGTGTTTAAACAGTTCTGAGCTCAATCAGTCAAAGAAACAAAAGCACGGAAAATATGGGGAGGTTTTCCACAGGATTTCCATTGAATCATTTGTCTGAGGAGAGCTTAACTTACACAGCTCCTCTCCCGGCACATTCAACATCCAATCATATCTCCAACGGACGAAGGAGAGGGTTTTTTTGTTTTCTCGGGGCATGTTCCACAGGGTGAAGTCATGATTCACGATTGCATGCGTATAAAAACAAGGCTGAAAGTTTTCCAACCCTGGAAAACGGAACAGAAGCTTTTGGCAGGTGTACAAAGCACACCCACACACACTTTTCTATTATGCTGAATGTAGCAGCATGGATCATGTAAGATCGCAGTGAGGTGTGTATTTGGACCAGGACCTGTCCTCTCTCGCACATTTTCCTGGCGTGGAGTCACTGAAGCATCCATCAAAGCGTGCACGGCGATACAGAAGAAGCTGGAAAACAACCAAGTATAATAATTACATATACTCAACTGTACTTACGTCCAATTTGTTGGGTTGGATTTTGTCATACTTGTACAACTTAGCCATGAAACAGAGGGAAGTGCTGCATATACTGTATTCTATATTGTATATATATTGTTTAACAAACACATCTCCATGGCCCTGATTGTGTTACCATCATGCAAAGTTGTATTTAATATTTGATTTGATCTATTTACCTACTGTGTGTTAGCTGTGTCACACATATGTCTCTTAATGGATCAAAGATGTGGACCACTTCAGACAAAGTTTCATCTTGAAAGAGTTGTTGTCAGAATACCAGAATACAATATTGAACAAATTCCACGTCATCATATGTAACTAAGTTGCAGCCACACAAAGTAATCTCCAGCTCATTTAGTTACAGATTTTGATGGAAGTTACTTGTTGTCCTGCACTTTCCACCACATTCAGAACTGTTCGTATCATAAAACACTCTCACAATCGCCGTATTTCAGATATAATTTGATATAAAATCTGATTGATCTTGTTGATTTCTGAAGGTGAGATGAGGGCCTTGGCCTGCCTCCGTGTTGTGTTTATGTAGGGCAGCAGATGATACTGGACTGTTGTGTTACTGAAAGTTTTAAAAACCTGCAGACGTACTGGGATTGTGTGCACATGTGTACATGTTGTTTGGCTGACTTGGTGTGCCAGCTGTATTTACTTGACTGTTGGGCTCCTCTGTGTGTGTGCATTCGCCTGCGTGAGTGTGTGTGTGTGCGCATGTGTTTGTTTGTAAATGCATGTGTATGATCAAGTACGCTGTGTTTCTGCAGGGCGATGAAGGACCACTTGGCCCACCTGGCAGTCCTGGTCCTACTGTAAGTATTCATACACACACACAAACACACACACACACACACATACTTATCCCCTTGCATGTGGTTTGAATGATGCAATTTGCTTAGATGTTCAATCATGTAACAGCTGGGCTATGTGGTAAACATACATTTGGAGCTTTGGCATTTTTTGATCCGTACGTGTGTGTGTGTGCGTTTGTGCACGTGTGTGTGTATCTGTCTTAACAGGGAAGATCTGGAAGAAAAGGACACATCGGTGAACCTGGCCCTGATGGTCTAGAGGTGAATTTATTTATGAATATACTTTCAGGTTAATTGAATGACCTCGTCCTGTCACTACTGTAGTGACTCCCTGGTGACTCAGTGGTGTGGTGGGACCTCGATTTTTTATTTTGACAGGAAAACATTCTAAAACACATATTTATCTAATTTTGTGCGTGAGCAGAAATGCATTTAACGTGGTTGGTCTGAATTTATCGTTAATCACACTAATCAAATCGTTTCATGAACTTTAAGTTTCCTTCTAAATTTAAATTTTTGAACATCATTGCATTCAAAAGTAACTTTGATATTTTTTTTAATTTTCCAAAAAAGTTACATTTTTATGTTTCTCATAGAAAACACAAAGTTTGCTGCAAAGCAGTGACTTCTATTTCTTTTTTACAACAGAAAGTTTTTGGAAAATTCTAGTTGCAGTCTTGAACGCATCTTAAATTTTGTAGATTATTACATAAGCTGTTGGACATCCTGTGTGTCTGTAAAAAGCCCCATTGCCATTATAAACTGTGAAAAGTGTGTTTTTGGGCTTTCTCAGTTTAGTTCGTTCATTTCAGTTTTCACTCACAACTCCAGACCTTCTCCTCCTGTTGGTTTACGGGCTACAACACTCATTTGTATCCACCACAAACGCACTGCCATGATCATGGGGACATATGGATCAACATTTTATTGTTCTGCAAGCGTCCTCACGTTTGTGACCACTTTGATCCACTTACCATAAGAGGAAGAAGACGACTTGGTTATAAACTGGCTTTTTGTCTTAATTAAGAGAGAAAATGAGCTATCCACAGCTGTCATTATGTTTAACTGCAAACCACGGCGAGAGGGAACTCTCATTTATGAGCCATCCTCCCATGTGTGTGTTCCTTGTTACATTTGTTTATCTAATATCCTGTGGAATCTGCCAGTAGCTGGGCAATGTGGTGACAGAAAGTGCTTTAATTACAGGAAGCTCACTGATTGCTTTCTGCTTTGCAGGGAGAGAAGGGGGACCTGGGAAATGTCGGAAAAAACGGACCACAAGTGAGTTTCTTCCCCTCCTCTGATGTGCAGTGCTCGCGTTAATTAACAGCCTTCTCGCTGTAGAATGGTAGCTTTTCATTATATCCCAGTGGAACATGGAAATCTTTGTTTTTATTAGCCTCAGATCAGTGATGGAGACAGTAAAGGTCCTTAAATAGCTCGCTCGAGGTTTAATGCATTCTTTTAAGATCATGGATGCTGACTCAGTTAAGTGAGTCAAACGCTCCGATGTAGCAGCTTCAGTGTCAGTTGGGGGGCATTCAGTGAATTACAGGAGCAGCTTCTGATGTCTCGCTGCTATGACCGTGCCAAAATGTGTTTGACATTTATTGTTACCCTAGATTCTGACGCACAGTCCCTTTGGAAAGGATTCAGACTCCTTCACTTTTTCCACATTAATGGAGATGAATTTCAGGTGCGATGGCAGACGAATACTTGGGTTGATGCATTTCATTTTATTTATTACACAAATTTAACATCTTGTATTGTGTGTAGATTGATGAAAGAAAAATGATTGGAACCATTTGTAAATAAAGCTGTAACATAACAAATTGAAGGTGCCTGAAGACTGTCAAAGACGTTTTGGTGGACTTGTTTACTTTTGCGTCGTGTAACAAACGACCTATAACCAAATTTACCTACCCACATATTGCATCTGGACACTTACACTAACGCAGGATTCCTGGTGGGGCTTTGCGCTTTTGCCTCAACATGTAGCAACATTAAATTTACCTGTCTACACACCTGGCTGGACATGCCCACAAAGTACAAGGCTGTTCAGTGGAAAATTTGGAAAATTGGAAAAGTTGACAAAGAAGTCCCATTGGTCCTGTACGTCCTTTTCCTGTTCAAAGGTGCTGATGACATGTAACATGCAGAGGTCAAGGCTAATGCTGCATTCACGTGATGTGGTAATTCATGCAAATACCACCTCTCCACTGGAATATACAGTTCACAACAACTTCCTATTGGTAATGATGAATAGAAGAGATGGGATTCTTTGATAATCTCCAATATCAGCGCGTAAGAGCAGTGTGTAGGAATTGACCTTCCAGCTGGTGGTAATTATGAATACAGGTATTGCAACGCCTGGGATCAATGGAAATGATACGTGTTGCTGTAGCAAAATGATAAAGACAGACATTTTCCATGTTGTGTTCTGTGACTTTTTATATTAAACATAAGTTCCATTTCCTCATTTTATAACTCTCTTCCTGCTACGTCTTTTAGCTCCGACTTGCTAAGTGTGTAGCTAGCGAGCTCCTTCAATGTGTCATTGGAACCACGTTGAATGTGAGCTTATCCAACCATTTGAACGAGTTGACCCGTGGATGTAGTTATGGGACATGATCCCATCTTTCCTATTTCTACCACGTCGTGTGAACGCAGCATTACAAGCGAATTAGACTCAGAGACGTTTTGGTTTTCGCTTAGTTTTCAGTGGTGCAGAATGAGACATGGATCGATGTGTCTTTTCCACATTAGATAATTGTCAGGATTTAAAAATAAAACCCCAAATGTAAATAGGATGTGGAGATCTGTGTAATAGGTTCCATTTAAGTAGTGAATGTTGATCCAACAGGATTTTGTTTTTATTTCCATCGTTAGCACAGTGCATAGTAATAACGGCAATCACCTTACATGTGAAACAGCTGTGCGATGATTGCTGCAATGAAATGAAACAGTTACATGCAGAACATTATTTTATGCCTTTTTTTCCACATTTTACACTGCTGTCAGTGTTTCGTTAGCCTGGACCAAAAATGAGCATTCACGCTGAGCTGCTCTGAACGTGTAACGCTCGTCCCTCTCTGCTGAGGCCCCTTAATGCTAATATTTGCATTCTGTGCATAGTGAAGGGCCGAGCAGGCCGTGTTGGCCTGTGATGCAGCACTGCACATATGAGAGGGATTAAGCATCTACAGAGAACAAGGCCTTTTGAAGCCACAGAGGAGCTGTGGGACTGCACTCTGAAACATATGTAGAATCTAATGAATGCCATTACCTCACTTTCCAAATAAATGGTACGTGTAAGACCTGTGAGAGAATGCTGTTGACTAATGCAGGTTAACCCAGGTTGATGCACGGAGGCCTGAGCCGCCTGTCTTCACTTTTCGCCTGTATTACTCTGAGGCCTCCTATAAACAGTTTCAAGTAAAATTTTACTGGAGGTTTTTAGTGTGCACTGAATTTTACTCAATTTAGCCTGGATGTTGAATGTTCGGTTTCAAATGACCTGACAGTTCTCAATTACAGAAGGCAGCGACACATGTGGTTCAAAATATGGTTCACATGAGAAGCTCTGTGCCTTTTAGTGTGTTCATTCGATGCTGACTGTGTGTGTTCTCTACAAAACGGGACTCACTGAATGCGCGTATTTCTTCTCCACTTCAAGGTTAATGGTTATATCAGTCGTTTTGTACTCCCAGCTGTGACATGAACCCTTGAGAAAACCACATCACCGTCAAAAGCACTAAAAGCTGCCATGTAAGAGGCCCAGACGCATGGAAAACGTCTCGAAGTTATATCCTACTGTAAAACATTTCAGGATACCACGTTGTCCCACTTCATGCCCCAATTAAGGGATTTGAGGTAGATTTGGAGACGTTGTTCCCATGCCTGCAGGCTGCGTCCCCTCACAAACACGGCGCTCTAATCCATCGCTCAACTGCTTCCCTAGCATCCAACGGGATAATACCCTGTAGGTGATGATACATGAGCAACATTTTGGGGCTGTCAGCCTTCTTAGCTGGGATCAGCAATGGCAAATGGAACAAAATCTCATTGTATATATGTTAGTGAGTGGTCTGTTTCTTGTCTTTCACTTTGTTTCACTCACTTTGTCATGCTGTTATGCTAATCTTTCTTTTTGTCCGTGGGCCCTGTAGCTTTTTGGCTCTGGCTCGTTCTCTCTCTATCTGAGTATATCTTTCTACAAGGATGAAACTGGGTCAGACACAGCCGCCGTCATGGTTTTCATCCTCGGCCCGACTATGGAATTACGGAGCATTGAAACGGATTACTGAAGTAATACTACAATTAAGTTACATAGATTGTGATATCCCGGTAGCTTAGCGGTGTTGTGGCTTTGTGTGAGTCGGGCTTATGTTTGTCACTTCTGTCCTTTCAAATCTATTTGGCCATTCTTCACATTTTTTCCATGTTTTTATTTATTAAACAAAAATAAACCAACCCTGTAATAGGGGTTCCAAAAAGTGCTCTTACCGTCTCTGCTTGGATGTTTAGCCGGCCACCCATAAGATGTACTGTTGTTCTGGAACTCTGGATTCTCCAGGGGAGAGGCTGGCACTGATCCAAACCACAGCCCCTCTCCCAGACGTCTGATCTGGAAGTGGTTAAGCTCCTCTGATAACTCTCATATTTACATTAGCATTTCCCCCATAAGGACTCCTTTGCTATATGTGCAGTGGGTGTGTTTTTTAGCCACCAAGAGTGATGTTACTGAAACCAGCAATACTCTAACAACTACAAATTGTTGCAAGAAGATACTGCAGAAGGTCTGATTGATTCTGGCTCAAACCAAACTAGAGGAGAACAAACTAAAGTTCCAGAAAGCAAAATGCCTGTAAATGAAATTACAGGGACGCCAAATATAAATGCATCCAGTAAGTAACCCTTGTAGTTCCTAAACTGTCCTGAAAGCTGTTTTTGATGAGTACATAAAATGACCCATTTTCTCTCAGTGTGCACAGTGGTGCTACAGCAAGGGAGAGCGGAAATGGACCATAGTGGTGGTCACGCGCTGCAAAGGTTTCAGATGAAAATAAGAACACATTCATAAATACATACACAGAAATTCATTGTTTGCACATTTTATATCTGAAGCTAAATGCACATATAATCCTTAATTTCTTTGAAAACTGAATAAGTACGCTTACAAATGATGATATTGGGATTAAGCTGAACCTGGCAATTTCAGAGGCCAACTGACAGGTTTCCCCTTCAGTCAACTCCTTCATTTTGTACCTTAGTATATCATTGTAATCTTTGGCCTCCTGCATTCTAGTTGTCATCCAGGTTGGAAAACAACCTTTACATGAATGGAGATTCTGTCCTCTCACGCAAGCTTTGATTCCATCTGGGATTCAGATTCAATTCCAGCGAATGTTTAACATTTCAGAGTACAGACAGGATACACATACACAAAAATACATGAAAATCGAAATAAACTAACAAATGTGTATCTAAAAAAAGTATACAGTATTTTGTATTTCAAAAAGACATTTTGGTGCAACCATGAAATCTAAATCTTATAAAAAAAAGTTGCACTGCTGGTTTTGTTTTTGTTCGTCGAGCCCTTTGCTCAACATTGCGGCCGTACATTCCTGCTAAACGACCTTTTACTGCTCTTTTCTGTCAAATTTTACTGTTATGTTTTTCCTGTATATAAGACCCGGAAATGTTTTGATTTTGTACATCGATGCCTGTTTCCTACATTTTCATTTCTGCAGAGCGGAACCAGCTTGCGTGTCAAATGACATGAATCAGTTTATCAGTTCATCAAAAAATCATCCACCTCAATGCAGGCGTCATGAAAAATGTTTTTGATTTGATTCGATTTAATCCTCTCCTCTCCTCCCCACCAGGGTCCAACTGGCCTGATTGGAATAGTTGGAGTGATAGGAGTGCCTGGTGAAAAGGTAAGGTGTTTATTTCCCTCCCTATCATTAGGCTGTCAGTCAGCATCAGCCAGGGGCCCGTCAGTGGCAGACCCCTGTAATTAGGTGTGTGTTAAGCAACTATGGCTGGAGTCCCTGGAGGGCCCAGACCACATGCTTAGATAAACACTCAACACTCTCACATCCACATCAATAACAATATTGTCAAACCCACACGGCCATTACTGTCTCTCACCCCTCTGAAACAAGCAATTTTGAGGTAAGTGCGTGAGAAAATTACAATTCAGCAGTTTACAATCCTCTTTGGACAAATTGCTCTCTCCCTTTATGTTCCTGATTGCTGTCAATACCCATATAATGCTGTCATTATATCATTTAAACTCCTAATAAGATCCAAGCACAAAGAAGACAAGACGGCGGAAAAATTTGAAACGTTTATGACATGTTCTGAGAGACCTTGAGGCTTTTTCCCACACGACGGTCCCTGCCTCTTACCTTTGTCACTGATGTCGTTGAACCCGTCGATCCACCAAGATTTGGCCCTCTGTTCTGGCCCCTGCTCCCCATTTTCCCCACCCTCCACCCGGACACGTTGCCCTTTCTTTCCTATCCAGAAGCCCCCTGTGTGTCAGGACATGTTCTTGTGATGGGAAGCTGTCTGCTTGTCTAGCTTCTTCTCCGCCTCATCTTATGAAAAAAAAAAAGAAGAAGCCTCCCGCAGATTCTATCTATCAGCACCAGCTGTGCCCTGACAGCCTACCAATTCCTCTCACGTTATAGGTGTATATGCACATGTACATATTTAATTTAATCAAGTCTTTTCAGTCCAGGGCCTTCAAATGTTTCAGCTGTTTGATAAATGTGCTCCAAACAGCCGGGTACTTGTACGGTCATGAATGTTGGGGGATTAAAACATCATTGACATGAGTGGTTGAAGGGCTTTGGAGAGGCGACCCAGGTCTCTGTGCTCCTCACCGATGGTTACCTCTGCTTTGAGCACAGCGTGCTCCAAACCCCTGGATTACTGGATTTTAAAGTAGCTGTTTGCCGGACGCCCCTCTAAACCAGCTGTCGGCCTAACCTCCTGGGTTTAAGGAGCTGCTCTCCAGTTTCATGATCCTTTTTTAAGAGAACTCCGAGCATTGTTCAGTCGGGGTGTGATGTCCTGAGGTTTGAGGTCACCGTTTAATACTCTCCTCCCTTTTTTTTGCTTTTTCCCCAGGGTGACCGAGGCCCAGCAGGTCCAACGGGTCCACCTGGGGAGAGTGGACCACGGGTAAGTCCAGATGTTCCTCTAGTAGGTAGTGCACCCCTGCCACACGGTGTACACCATATCACAGACACATTTGACAACTGCAAGGGTCCAACAGCAACGTGTGTTGTATTATTCCATAAACCAATGTCTAAACTAAACCTCTAGGCAGTTTTGGCTGTAACTTTTGGCAGAGTTTCACGAGCTGGAAATCTCTTCCAGACTCCTCAGTGTTGTAACTTTTGTAGATACAAAACTTTGATAGACATTGCAAAATTCCAAGCAGATTTTTCCAGTCAAATTGGTTTTCCCACAGTAACGTTTGGAGGGTTGTGTCTAAAGCCAACATTTTTCATCAGTGACTCATTTGGATCATTCACTCTCGTTGGCGTGGTTGGACATATTTACTCACCTTATATGATAGTAGCTCAGACAGGTTCACAAATAAAATGACAAAGATGACTTTGATACATCTTTAATGAACATCATCAGGTGGAACATGCTTTTTTAGCATTTGTCAAACGTAGGATTTGTTGTGCTGGTGTTACTAAGTGATTCCTTTGGGAAGCCTGTGATAATAAGTTATCTTTGAAACATAAGGTAAAAGGATGGAAAACATTCTGTAGCAATGTATGGATCATAACACAGGCCGAGCAGTTTCACTCATCTCCAGTGTGTTTCCACGGTGATGAAAGGCTCTGGTGAGCGAGAGATTCATTTATATTTTAGCAGATTTGTGGCTTCGTCATTCCATCTTAAATGATTTTCATTGGTAATTTATTTGTGGACACTTTCATTCATCCATTCATACTTGCAGGGATAGAGGAACAAATCAGTATAAGTCAGCAGCGTTGCTAGTCTTGGTTCAAGGTCTTACCCTGAAGGACGGAGATGGTGCTAACTTTGATGTAGAAAGAATTGTGTCGGAAAGTTAGTCATTGGCTAAATCGTCCCTAATTTCCTGCCATGTGTTAAAGTTGGCTCTGATAAACGTCTGTATATTTACAGGTTGACAGCAGCTCTGTGTTACAACACTTATTTTGACAGTGTCCATCTCTCGGGGCAGCCATGTTTCTGACAAGTGTCTGGATGTGTGGGAAACTGGCCTGCGTGCCTCACTGTCCTGGGGTCTTGGATTAACTCTGCGTCTGTGGCTCTGGGCCTCAGGCCTGACCTAGCTGGCTAGTAGACTGGTTAGCAGACCAACTGACTGGCTGGCTGGACAGTGAGACGACTAATTAGGTGGCTGGCTTTCTGAATAGTTTGCTGGTTGAATCACTGCGCCTGTGTGTGAGAGACAGACAGAGACAAAGCGGTCTGGAGCTTATGTAAGGAGTTCCTGCAAAGACTTTAACCCTATGAACCCAATGGAGCGATCTGCATGGACAGTAACAAACCTTTTTGTCCAATCTCTGCCTCAACTAGGAGCCACCAACAGGAAGTTGACTTATTGACTTACAGGAAGTTAACAAATCTTAATAACCACACATTATAAAGTACAAAACATTAACTTAAATTAAGCGTGTTCTAAGCTAACTATCATATTATCGAAGAAGATAGCGTCAGTTTGATTTTTAAAACAGCCCTAATCAGGAGGAGAACATTCTAAAGATGCTGGAGCTTTGGTTTAGTTTCAGCTAATAGGCCTATCTGTAATAGTAACACCCTACGTATCCATGTATTTGACACCTATTTTCCTTTTCTCATCTATTTCCTGTTTCATGTTTGCTCGTTAGGGCTATCCGGGGTTACCAGGAGGTCCAGGGGACATCGGCATGCAAGGCGCACCTGTAAGTACCAATCTGTATGTGCAAAATATTCACATGTGCATGTGTAAAATCCATATGTATGTGCATTGAAAAAAATCCCTGCATCAGACCCAGTTTGCATTTTCATGGCAGTGATTTACTGTCTTGGATTGAGCCAAGCACACATTAGCAGTTAATGGCCTGAAAAGGTTTGATGCATGGATTCTCATCTTTCCTCCTTAGTTTCTTGGCTGGCTTTTATAAACACTTTAATTGCTACAGTAACATTGACTCTTAAATCAAAGCCGAGCAGCCTACTGGATTTCATAAACATTGAAGTTGAGGGAGGTGATTTGACATATCGGTTTGCCCGTTTCCCATAAATTAGTCTAGATCTTTATGTTTTATTGTTATGGTTTTGTAGTTCCATTTGAAGCCTTTTGGAAAACCGTACAGATTCGTATTTATAATATTCAAAGCTTTATAAAGAGGATTTTCTGCTCATTCAGCTTGTGACTATTCTCACTGTGTTGCACAGTTCGGGTCTAATGCGTTCTGAGGGATGATGATCACGTGATGAAAACCTTCTCTCCTCTTACTCCCTCTGATTCTTTTGTCTCTCCCCCTTGTTTCTGTTTCCTCCAAGGGTCCGCCAGGGCAGAGGGGTAGTCCAGGCACCGCTGGGCCAAAGGGTAGGAAGGTAAGAGCTGAATTTTCTTTTTCAGTAATTACTCTGTCAAGTCCTCAGTTTATGAGCCTTCAAGCTCAAAATTAGGGCACAGAAGGACGATGAAGCCTCCACCTGTTAGACCACTGTGTTCACTTGGCACACAAATGCTTCAGAGAGTCCCAGTTTGTGTTAAGTCCTGAAAAGTGAGTCTCATTATTATTGCAAAGACACACCAGGTTATGGTAATGCTGGTGAGACACCATGTGGCTGAGAGGAGAATGACCGCTTATGAGGAGACAATGTTCCAATGAGCTCCTCTTCATAGAACCCGTGATCATATGTGTGTGTGTTGCAGGTATGAGGTCAAATAGCTCATTCAAGTGTGCTATTTTTCAAATAATGGGAAACTATTACTCATACTTCACTGTGATACTCTGTCTACTCAGGAGAAGTTGAAGTACCTCTACAAATTGCCTATAATTAAATGACATCATGTAACATGAGCAAATTATTTCCTGCCATGAATGTTAATTATTGAACTGACGCTGTAGGTGATCGCCCACTAATATGTGAATGGTTATTTTCATGGCATTATTTCATTCACAGCTGTGAATTCATTATATATAGGAGAACATGACATGAAACTTAAATATTTATGATTTTAAACAAAGAAGAAAATAATTCTATAGTCTTCGTTCATCACTGTGTAGCGAAGCCCCTCTGAGTCTGCGATTAATACGACATTTTCACGCTGTTGTTATGCTCCCATGAGGCACAAAGTGGTATTCATAGTGAACATTCACGTAGTTAAAACCACAAAAAATGGGATATTCTCAAATCCTTGTGACTGCGATCTAAACACAGATCAGTTTCTTCCCTTTTACCTTGTATGTCATATACTACAAACCTTTTCTTTGGCTGCATATGAATTATGTAACAGTAATAGTTGACATACATGTTCAAGCTCCACACGCACTCAAATCCACCGCCTCCACCCGACGTGATTATGTCGTTATGAACGATTTAAAGCGTCACAGTTAAATACTTTGTATTTTTGCATTGTTTGCATCTACTGGTTGTTTGTATGGAAATTTTAACAAGGTTTTAAGGTGGAAAATTGTAAGAAATATATACACAGAATTATATACCACATCAAGATGTGTGGTCTAATTATAACCTCTGGTTAGCAGTGTTAGTCAGTCTTCTTTTTCCAGTCATTCTAGTTGTTCCATCCATTATCTCTACAGCTCATCCCTGTCAGTCGTGGTGGGGCTGGAGTCTAGCCCGGCCGTCAGTGGGCAAAAGAAGTAGTACACCCTGGACAGGTCCCCAGTCCGTCGCAGGGCAGACACGTAGAGACAGACAACCCGATCACACTCCCATTCGCACCTATGGGAAATTTAAATTTAATTCACCTAAGCTGCATGTCTTTGGAGGTGGGAGGAAACTGGAGCACCCAGAGGAAAGGCACGCAGACACGGGAGAACGTGCAAACTCCACACAGAAAGGACCAGGGTCAGCCTGAGACTCCCACTCAAACCACCAAGCCGCTGTGCCACCCAGTTCTAGTTCTAGTTCTACTGCAGCTCCTCCATAAACGAACGGTCGATTCTTGCTTCATTGCTCCCAGCTCGTCTTGCCGTCTGTCTGCAGGAGTCTCCCTTCTTCTGTTTGAATAAAGAATTCAGTTCTCAAAGCGATGCCAGTCCAGATGCAGGAAGCAGGAAAGAAAAGTTTACAACTGTCTACCCACTAACGCTCTCCTCTACGTCTCCCACTTCATCACTCAGCCCTCATTCACTTCCTTTCATCCCCTCATCGCTTATTTTCCTGCAGATAAACACGTGAAGTTTCCAAGCCAAACATGTGGCAGCACTTAACATGCCACGGCCTGCGCTGTTTACTGGGATCCGTGTGTATGTCAGCTTGTGGTTACTGAGGTGCGCTGTAGCTGCTCTCCAGTCTCTCCTCTTCCACTTTGGCCACTCAGCATCTGTGCATCCGTCTGCACTGTCAAGGATTACACACGATTGTGGATCTGTGAAAATAGTTCAAACTCAGCATTTGATCCTGAATGCTGCCTTTTCCTGCTTGCTGTTGTTTATGCAGGAGCTCAGATGTAAACATATGAGCTTTCCCAGTCTGCATTGTGGTTTCTACGTAAATGATAAACCCCCGGGTGTAACGTACAGAAGCAAAATGAAATTGCAACTCTTTCCTGAGCGTTTGTCACCTTAAGACTGCTTATCGCTTATCAAGCCTGCTTACATCTGATATGAAATGATTTTTAAAAATCCCTCAATTAAACCTTACATGCTTAGGAAGTGTATTAGTGGCCTCCGTTCCTCAATTCATAAAAGTATGAGTAGATGAAAAGTTATTGATTGGGTCGGCTGACTTTCTAACAGACTTCAAGGGCTTTAACTTTTTCCCTTCTTTTGACACACATACAATTGTATAAAATTTTACAACACATGGCCAGATGGTTTGTTTAATATCGCTATAAATTAGCTGAGATATTACAGGTGATAGCGATGATCAACTTCTTACTCATCTGCCTCTAACAATACAAATAATATATTTATTTGTTTTACTATTTGGTTATGGCCAGGAAAGAAAAGGGAGAAGTAAAAACAAACAATGCAAATAATCCTTTGGGAAAAGAAAGAAACAGCAAACTGGCAGAGTAATACTAAACAATGAGTGTTACTCTTGTTATACTTGATGTAAAGCCTTTTGAAATTGAAAAATTGACAATTGTAGAAAAATGATCTTGCACTATTGAAGACACTGTGGTTTTCTTGGTGCAGGGCCCCAAAGGGCCCCACTTTGTCTTTTATCCTCAGCAGGCCCCCATCATAATTGGCTCCATTAACCCATGGTTATGTTCCATGGGATATTTGGGAAGATTACAGCCAGAGGAAGGTATGAGATTTCAAAAAGACCAGACAGTTCTTAGAGTGATACTCCTACAATTTTACTGGATGTAATGATTTTCACAGAAAATTAGTCTAAACTCGGTTATTATATTTTTTTGTTGGAAGTTGGAGCATTTCTGTCCATATCTAACTTGATTATAACAGGTCTGTACTTCTTTGAATGGACCGGGAACCAGATGCAATTTCTTGTACAGTGCAAAGATCAGAGTTATGCACACAAAACAGTCCAAGCTGTCACACGGTATGCAGTGTTCCACTCTTCGGCTCACCTCTTTTGAAGTTTCCTGGGGCCTTTATGCATTTAACCACTACGGTGCCACAACGCGCCACCAGAGCGCGATGACCTGCAGAAAGGAACGGAGAAAAACACTACCCCGTGAGTGACGAGAGAAGGATGAGAGTCTGACTAAACGCCACAGGCTCTGACAAAATAGAAGCAGATAGAGAGAAGATCAAAGGCTGACGTATTCAAAGGGAAGACTAGATGGAATCAGCAGATAAGCTGATGGAAGAAAAGTGAGTAGGAGGAGGAGGAGGAGGATGGTTGTGAAGAGATCTGTATCTGGCTGGTACCTGTGTGCTGAGGCAACAAATCAGGGAAACCCCTGGAATGTTTAAGGGCGTGCCAAACTGTGGCATCAGGGCCTTCGAGGAGGCAAGGAATACAAGCTGCTGAAACCAGTGTGTACTTGTGGGGCTTTGGTGACAAACCGTTTCCTCTTCAGTGACGTTTTCAGCATGATTTGGTGAACGGTTGTACCGCTGTGAGTGTGTATTTGTAGCTACATTTACACCATGTGATTTATCATTGTGAGCCTTAAGTGTCTCTGTTTTTTTGTCATCCAGGGTCCCCTCGGTCCAGATGGCCCACTTGGAGATCCAGGGCCCGAAGGCCCAAAGGTAAACCAGCACACACCCTATCTTTGATTCTGTGGGATCACGTTCGTCTGATGTGGAGAGAGACAAACGCAATTTTACCCTTCAAATCAGTCCAAAACTCTTGATATTTTGTCTAAATGTGTTTTATTTTATCTTTTTTGCAGGGTGAAACAGGTGAAATTGGAAAGAAAGGAGAGCCAGGATTCATAGTGAGTCTGCTTTACATTGTTTTTAATTTTACAACATGAAAGAATGAATGACAAAACATCAAATTCATGAATAGTAGAATATGAAATGTTCACCACATTATGTAATCAGAATACGAGGAGAGTCAAACAGGTGAGTTCATGTAGGTTGATTATAACGTTCACATTTCCGTCTAAATTTGATGTTACCATAAAAAACAACGAAATTTATCCTCCTGTTGCGAGTATTTGAATGTGCATGAGTGTGCATGAGGGAGTGTAAATGTGGATTGATGTGGTTTTTGCACATTGAAGCCTTTATTAAGTAATAAAAACTTCTATTATGTGCCCGTTTTATTATCAAAACTGGATTAACAAGGAAACCAGGCTGCACACATGGAGCAGGACTAGAATCCTATCATTGTAAAACTCAGCAGGTGTAAAAATCACCAAATACTTCAGTGATGCAAGATTCATGTGGTGCCAAATATTTGTGTTTTTGTGACGGCGTGAGCTCGTTAAGTGTGAACGTTTATCATTCACATATTGATTTCCCTCTTTGAAGGGTAAAGCTGGCAGTCCAGGAGAGGGAGGCCTTCCAGGGAAACCTGTAAGTAATATTTACCTCTTAAAGTTTTGGGTTTATTCCCGCCACATCTGCAGATGTTTCCATAAAGGAAGACGTGTCAAACATGTCCACATCCTCCTTTCACCTGGGATGCATTTGATTATTACTTGAAAGGTTTGAGCCAAAAATTGCGCCCAAGAGAAAGTTGAAAATAGTTTTTCCACACTCACAATTGAAAGACTTGTACGTGTCTTTCCAGTATTGTGCATAGTAGCATCATTGCGTCCTCTGCTGCTTCTTTCCTGTGTGTGATTCGATCTCTCTGTGGTTTTACTGCTGTGACTCACAACGTTTGGTGCCAGTAATTCCAAACAGAAGTTTTATTTACCTTTTAGGCAGTCGTCCAGACTGTGCAGCTCCACAATGTAACACCAGTGGATCTGAGCTGCTATTTGAACACAGAACTCAAACTGATGAAATTTGGTATTTCTGCACCAAAGAGTACAACAAATTGATCATCTTGATTTACTGCCACCACGAACAGACTTTCAGGCAGCTTCAAAGGTTTACGTAGCCGGTAAACTCCTCTTTTTTCTGCTGCTGTCATTAGGCAGTGATGGGTGGTAGCTATGATATTTGTTTGAACTGAGAAAGGGTAAAATAAGTGATGTTCCACAGATGGAAGGAACATGAACACGCAAACACAAACAGATTCCAAAGCAGAGCCATGTGTGCTGTCGGAACCGTCAAGTGACAGTTGTTGCCACAGTGCGTTTGTTGTTGTACAGTATGTTTCATCCATTTATCCC